>CM033622.1:24031802-24221802 GCA_019453435.1 Rhinogobius similis | reverse complement strand
TGATACTGTTTACAGTGTCAGAAATCATAGTTTTTCTTGTTTCTTCACTTGTTTCTTTTGGTTAATCATTTTTGTCCAATTTTTATTTCAGATGTCCAACATATTAAATAATGATGCCCAGGTGTCATAGATAATAACTATAATAGCAGACCAGGATAGTACAGTGTTGTTTTAACAGTGATGCCAATGCTTTGGAGATGAAGTCACTACATCGTGTCTTCTGTTGCACACTGAATATTGTCTAGTCATATTGCTCCCCTATTATCAACTCTATGGTCTTTCAATGAGGACTTTTACCTTTGGAGGGCCAGCCTCTCATCTGCTTCTTTTAGTATATTCCCATTACAAGAAGATTGTCACTTATGCTTCTTCAGTCAATTTTATTAACCTGGCATGGGACTAATAGCACACATTCACTCAAAACTCCTTATATTTTTCAATATTATAGTTTATAGAGCCAATACATTTTGTCATTGCCCATAATGATGATATTAGCTGTGTCTGCTGGTACTGAATAAACATACTGTGTTTCCCACTTGCTTTCCAGACAACTGGAGCCATTACCAACCGCCACAGAAAGCCAAAACCTTTTACCCATAAGCCCCTCTGCTTCTTCTGCCTCTCTCTAACCACTCTCCATTCTCTGCGGCTTTGGGTTCACTGATTTCATGCGTCATTCAAATTGCCTAATTTTAATCCTCTCCTCCTTCAATCTCTTTTCTTTTCTTCCTGTATTTTCATACATTTGAAAAGGAAATAGGGTTTGCCAGCGTTATCCAAGGAACAATGAGGAAGTATATTTTGAAAGAAAAGTCAGGAATTCAGAAATGTGTGGAGTCCAATGAGGCCGTACCCCAGTAAATCCAGACCGGGAGAGTGTGGTTTTGTGGGTGCGGTGCCTGTTTTTTACTGGGAAAAGATGTGATTTACCGCACACAGAGTGAAACTGAACCTGCAGGACATGGTCTCCCTATGTTTGGCTTTTCCATCAGGTAGAGCCCAGCCAGAGGTATAGCACTCAGTAACATTAACATTACATTAGTAATGTAGTAACACAACATTAGTGGCTTTTGAAAGAAATTCTCAGACACAATTTTCTCTCCTACTTGAGTAATATTTAGTTTGAAGTAATAGTACTCTTAATTGAGTAAATGCTTGGTTTTTTTGTTCCACTGTGAGTAAATCCTCAAGTGACAAAAGCTTTCTGTTGACAACATTAAATTATTTGAACATTTGTGTTTCTTGCACTGCTTGTTCAGATATAATTCATTTTTCTCCTTTTTGTGGTTTATCAAAAAGTACCACATTTTTTCCATTATTTATGATTTTGTCCTTCCTTTACATTAACTTCAAATGATTAATCTGATTTTATGTCCAGACAGTTACTCCTTCCCCAAATACTTATTTACTTTACTTTAGTAATATCTTGGACTACTACTTTATAGTCTATTTATACACTAAGATAATAATTTAAAGTAACATTATTCTTACTTGAGTACACTTTCTGGCGACCCATCTTTGTGCACAGCTTCTTCAAACCTTTGGAGAAAAAAATTTGAATATAAGATTAGCCAAGGCAAGGCAAGTTCGTGCACAATTCGTACAAGAGTCAATTCAAAGTGCTTCACATAACAGAATAAAATTGCATTAAAATCACAAAACAGCTTAATCCACACAAAATCATTATAAAAATACGTTAAATGAGAAGAGTGCAGATACAATTTTTCTGTTGTTTGTACAGCTAAACAAAACTGTTTTTAGTCTGGATTTAAACATTGTCAGAGTCTCTCCAAGTCTGGGTTTGACACTATACCTTTGATTTTAGCAATGTTTTTTAGATGGTAAAGGCTGTCGATGTTACTGATTAAAAAAATAACCTTTTCTGATCAAATAATCAATATAGTCATGGACACATAGCCCTTTTTCTTTCATAGTGAAACCACAACATTGATTAAATCTACTAAGTCTGTTGCTGTAGGGCCAGTCACCAGCCAACTCCCATGAGGATAACAAGAAAAACAAAAATGACGTGGTGTGTTCACAGTCTGATCCAGATATTATTTTACTTAGTTTTTTTTTTTTTTTTTTGCCATTTTAGGTTATGAAATTTTATCCCAAAGGTAGGAAGAAGTTTTCAGTCCAAGTCAGATCTACGTATCTGTGACTGTAAGTGCCTAATGTTTTCTATACAATGTTTTCATCTTCGTGGTTAGAATGCAATTCATGGGGGTTGTCATAAAAGATGTACTATGTAACTTTTCTAGGCTAAGCTCTGCTAGCTGCTTGTCTTAATGGTGATATTAAGCCTAGCCAAGAATGTTCCCCAGTATAGCATTAAACTTATCTATCACCATGTCAGTTGAAAAGCAGTTGACCCCAGCAGGCCAAGTTACAGGTCAAATTTGTGGAAAGGCAAGCCCACTCACTGTGAATTTTCAAGGTATTTTTGAACAGTAAAAATAATTGAAGAAATGCAAAATGTGTAAGTTTCATGCTAATCATACTGTGGAACTTTCAAGACAAAGAAATAAAATATTCATAGCAGAGGCAGAAATAGTGACATACTTTCTTTTAAATACATCCAGAGACTCGGGTGAAAATATAAATGTTTAAACAGTTTTTTTAACAATGTTTTTTTGTTTGTGTGGGCGGCTGGAGCTCTTTCGACAAAGGAGGTCTGAACAAGTCCTTGTTGATAGCAGTGATGGACGATGTTGACGAGCTGTAGATACTATCAGTTTTATACTGAGCAGAAGATGGGTCAGAGCGAGATGAGAGCAGAGAGATACTGTTGTTTACCGGGGACTGCTACTCCTTACATGGGGCTTTCCACCCAGTGCCTTTCAACTACACAGCATAGCAACACGAAACACATGGTGAAAATAGGAGCCGGGATGTGAGCAAAAGTCATTATTCGCTGAGTGGGAGTCACGGGGGAGTGTGTAAGTGTAACTGGCAATGCCTCCCCTTTTGGGATTGTCATGAATCACGACTGCGTGCTCACAAGGGAACTTTAACAATATTTTTATGTGTGCAAATAAAAGCTTCTTCTTAAGTTGGAAAATAATGAATGAACCCGGTTACTTTGTTTGTTTTAATCTGTCAACAGGTCCGGCCTTCAAGCTGGAATGTGGACGCCTCCGTATTGTGGACACACAATACAAACTTGACAAATTTTTGAAGACAAGTTCATGTGAGGAAAAATGTGTCATAAAAATGTGTCTTTGCCAAACAACTTTCTACCTGCCCTAACACTTTGATTGACAGCTCCTAACCTTCGGCATTTGGTCTCCAGAGAGGCTATGGAGAGTCATAAAAATTGGAAAACTGTTCAACATTGAAACATAAACTAATGCCATACAGCCACAAATGTCTGTTCACCATGACATAGATCTCATTATGCACTATGAATCTTTAAGGTAAAAGGAACTATGGCCCACCCAAAGGGAAAAAGACAATATGTTAATTTTTTTCCATGCAGGGATTTTCCCCATGGTGTACGATCTCTTAAAATTCTAAATTGTATATCTCTTGAGTGGCAATGGAATGTAGCCACTCCCCCAAGAGAAATAATAAGCCCTGTGGTAACGCAGGGTTTGGGTTGTAGTCTTAATTAAAAAACACTTAATGGTCAAAGATTGTGAGACCACATATTTGGCAGTTTGTCTTAATGCTTTGCCACTAAATATCATTATAATTTACTAATTTAGTAGATGATAAAAATGATTTACAAGCACAATATCCAAGCCATTTTAAACTTGTGGCATAGTTTGCCTCATATCATTTAGTTTTTTTGGCTGTTGTTTTTATTGTAGTAATGATGTGAAGCTTATGAAGACTTTGTGAAATAATAGGCCAGCAGGAAGAAAAAGCAGCTGTAGTGATGTCAGTAGTAGTTGTATAAAATGTTTAGCCATTTTTAGTTTTGTTTTTTTAATGATAATTAACATGATGTGATCTTGATCAAATAGTGATTTTTTTTTCTCCCTCAAATGCTCTAACTCTAACTTCTCACCCTGGGGGTTGGGACCCCCATGGGGGTCGTGAAATGTTTTCAGGGTGTCCCCAGATGACATGAGGAAAAAATAAAGACAGTAAAGTTTGATAATAAAGTTTGATAATTGCAATAGCTTGATGACAACTGCAGAAGCTCTACCGGGAAAAAAATAAACAGCAGTCAGTTCACACCTACAATTAATACAAAGGCAGGAAATTACATATACTCAATACAAAGAGTGAAATACAACCGATGTAATTTACTTATAAAATGGGATCTATAAATAAAACCTGACCCAGACTGGAGTTTCGTTTATTGTGGTCTAGATGGTCTAGAGGTAATGTGACCAGGTGCTTCTTATAGACAACAGAGAAAGCATGAGTAACAGTGTGTAATTAAAGGACATGTATAGTGTGTGGCAGTAGTTTGCGTCTGTGTGAGCTTGTTTGGATGTGGCTATGAGTGTTCACGGCGTGGAATGTGAGTGACTCAAACTGATTTGTACACGGGCCCACTTTTACTGTAGACACCTGTTCACAGCACATAATCAAGTGACTAGTTATGAATCGTGATACCCACCATAGCAGATAGTGAGTGATAGTCAGTGTATTTTGTTCCACGCAAATGATGAGGTTTGTGTCAATGAAAGGAGGCAATCTGAGTTGTTCCTTACTTGTGTACCTTGATTATTTTTATGCTATAAAAATATCTCCGTAAATGTATTTTTTCTGACTAGAGATCATTCTCCGGTGACTGTGGTGAAAGAATTGCAAACTTTGTTAAAAATAATGCACATAACCGTCCGACGCCAAGGCCTTATCGACAGGAAACACCTCTGTAATAACTCAAAGACACAGTGACAGCGGCGGCTAAGATGCCCTGTTCGGATATATGACCAGGCTGATGTGATGGACACACAGCTGCCTCTTTCAAAGAACAACCAGAACAGACCGTTCAACTGCCACCTGCCAAGGGTTTATCATTGCCCCGCTACCCCTGTCTACATGTCCTCGCTAATACAGGGTAAAAAGGTCAGTGTGCCATTAGCTAATATAATGTAATAAAGCCTGATTTGAGTAAATCACTGTATAGTACTAGTATTCCAAATCAACACACAATTAAAACGATTGTTGTCAAACTGTCTCAAATTCAAAACAACAATTAAATAAATTACAGAGAGTAACAAATCATGATTCAGCTGAGCAGAGTTTCCTCCCTAACTGCTTAAAGCTTTTAAGACTTTTAGCATAATCAGGAGAATGAAGGCTTTGTTTTGAATTTGCACGTGCATTACTTCAATCTTAAACTAACACAACTCAACAACATGATGACCTGGAATATAACACACTCTTAGCTACAATACAAGGGAGAATAAATCCAGGTTGACGTTTAGGGTCTGACAATTATAATTATTTTACACATTCCATAGAACAAATCAGTCTTTGAGTAGAAGGCTTGTATGACATTAACTAAGGGGAAACAATTTAACTACCAGCTTGCAGTCCCTCATAAAACGGCTAAGGTGCTTAATAAATATACTTGTTTAAGAACACTGTTTGAAATGTGAATAACACGTGAAACCATTTTTCTTCTACTGTAAACAGAATGAACAAGCCCCTTATCTGCATGCACTGCTGATAGGTTTGTTTTGACTGGGCTCAAAATACCTTCATTTATGGTGAAATGAGGGACAGGGGTTCATAAAAAGGCAGATACACAGAATCTTTGAAAGGAGAAAAGGATAATAATTAGATTTAAAGCTTTCATTAAAAGCCTCGTCATTTGTAAGTTTTATCAACCCAATCAATCAACCAAAGAGGCTGTGGAGAGACTTACCCTAGTTTCACCAACAAGTGGCATGTTAGTGAAGGTAACTGTTGTAGAAATGTCCATCTTGTGCATAGTCTTAAAAAGGACACCTCCATTTTTACCATTTGGCTCTATCTATGATGGGCATCCAACTGTTACAGAATGTGTTCTTCTCTAACATCATCAGCTTCCTCGTCTCACAGAAGTCAAATGCTATGCTTTTCTCATTATATCTTTGCCAGCTTGTCTCCAAGCTCTTTGCTGCTATTTAAATCTCCTTGTGTGGAAGCATAGTTAGGCTGGAATACTATACTAGCACAATGTGTTGAGTATTCAAGTCGCTAGGTCCCAGACTGATGGTAAATAAGCTTCTCCTGCCCCAGACATTCACTGCATCTCCTTTAAAATTCTTTAAGAAAAATTATTTGTCTGCATTTTAGCAAACAAAGAGTAATTCTTTAACATGAATCTGTCTCAACTAGATGGCACGTGTACATGTATATAATCTGAAAAGGATTCCTAGTTAATGGCCAAAGACTCCACCTTTATCTAGCTTTTGAATTGAAAGTGAGGAACTTCTGATAAATATTATTACAGAAGAAAGCATGTGTTCTGAGCCCATGACAAAATGGTCTCATGCATCATGTCCTTCCCAGAAAGGATTTCATGTGTGACCGGAGACGTGGCGTGTCTGAGGGGCTGGTGTTTTATTTGACGTTCAATACTGACACACAGAATATTGATAGCCCCACTAAATAGTTGCATTTGGGTCACGTGGTGTGAGACAAAGTCCGGTTTGTTGTGGAGTTAGCACCTTCAGTCCCCAGAGAGCTGTCAGACTCACTGTGGTTGTGTCTCGGTCTCAGTGAGCCGTCTCTCTCTGTCATCACATAAATCTTTGCCAAAAGTGCAAAACTTAAGGCTGGTTGCTAATTGTTTAAGTTTAAATATTTAGTGGGACAGTTTTGCTAGTTTATTTTTAAATCAAATATGCACCATTTTGGTTAGTGCAAAAGCCATTTATAATTCTGTCAACACTGATGGGAGCCCTATGCTTTCCTTTGTCCCCGAGGGATTTACCCATCACAGTGCTGCCATGATTTTCACCAAAAATGTCCAGTTGTATCTCAATGTAAATGCAATGTAACATAGCTTGATTTTATAAAAAAAAAAAAGAAGAAGTACTATTGAATTACACCTCTTCATTCCTTGTGTATTATTGTTTGTTGACATGATTAATTGAATTGCAGTGACCTGATAGACCTCTGTCTACAGCTTTAATTTAATCTGAGTTCAAAGGTCAACAGTCAGCGGCTCTCACTGTTTATCACAGACAATGTCACTCACTGCAGATGACCATGTTTGACCAACACGTAGAACAGACCATTGCAGGTAAAGATTAACCCTAACAAATATCATTCATTGAAAAAAGGAAGTGTCTGAGGCACATCTGGTAGTTGCTGTCATAATTTATTGAAAGACAACACCAATGCCATAGTCTTCATCAGCATTCCATTAGCATGGAAATCTGCCTACTGTCTTAAACAGGCTCTGCATAAAGCCCAATCCGGGTATTATTCAAATGTAATAGAAGTAAACAAAAATAACACTAGGTTTATTTTCAGCACTGTAGCCAGGTTCACAATCACAACAGAGATGAACTGAATGAAATTACTCCCACTACTAGTACTGAGCAAGCCCAAGCTGTAAAGCTAGTGTCTTACATAAATCCATCCGTAATACTAGACAAGTTCACTGCTGTTTATCATGCAGAGATAAGCTCAGTCATTATGTCCTCTAAAATGTCAATTGTATCTTTGACCAAATCCCAAGCAGGCTCCTCAAAGAAATTCTATATTCCCTATAATTATAGATCCTATTCTTACTATAATAAATACTGTGTTAGACAGTAGTTACACAATCTTCAAATATTAGTCATTAAAACACTTCTGAAAAAGCCTTATATTGATCCTGACCTCTTGGCAAACTATAGACCAATTTAAAATCTTCTTTTTGTCTCAAAAATCCTCAAAAGAGTTGTAGTTAAAGAGCTTTGTCACCACCTACAGGACAATACTTTATTTAAAGTTTTTCAGTCAGAGTTCAGAGCTCACCACAGCACTAAAATTGCACTAGCTTCAGTCACAAATGAAACTAGTTTCCTACAGAATCAGAATCAGAATCAGAATCAGAAACTGTTTATTGCCATTGTCAGTGAAATTCACAAACGTAGGAACTTGCTTCGGCGTAGGTGCAACATAAAGCAAACGATAAAATATAAAAAATATATAAAAAGGCATGCACAGAGGTTAGAATGCGATGTCAGTGTCAGAGGGGTGGCCCCAGATGGTTTAAATCCTATTTACTGGCCAGGTACCAGTTTGTTAATGTAAACCAGAGCTCCTCACCATGTTATAAAGTAGCCTATGGTTAGTACTTGGCCCAATTCTATTTACACTTTATATGCTGCAGTTTGTTGACATTACCAGAGAGCATGGCATTAACTTCCACTGCTGTAGATGACGCACAGCTGTTCTTAGCAATGAAATCTGATCAGATTGATAAATCAGACAGACTTAGTGCCTTCGTGAAGGATATAAAAACCTGGATAACGCTTAATTATCTGCTTCTTAACCCTGAATAAACAGAGGCCATTGTACAAGGCTCTAAATGTCTGCAAGACGCTTTATCAGACCAAACAGTCGCACTGGACAATGTCAGTGTAGCTGCAGCCTCCAAGAAACTTGGAGTCTCATTTGGCCACTTACCAGCTAACCTTCAAATGACTCCAAACCAGTTGTAAAAGTAGTCCAGAGATTATTTTAGGGCAGACATTTACTAACACTTTAGCCTAGTTCAACACTGATCTTATCCTTTTTTATGGATCATTTTGTTTTTTAATCCTTTTATTAAAGGGTTAAAAAGTCCAACATTTGGCTATATTTATGGGTTTTGGCTTCTTCTTGTTATAGGCAACATTTCGAGGACTTTTTCCATTCAAAAGATGTAATATGCAATTTTAAAAAATGTTAATCCCCATTGTAGTGGTCATAAATCTTCATTATTCTGAACCCATGTATTGAACCCATGGATTGCCAAAATAGAGGGTTTGTTCATAAAAAATTGTTCTTAAAAACATTACTAGTATTACAAGACTTGAAAAAGTGTAATGATTTAGGTAATTGGGTGCTGGTGTTTTTGTATTGTTTATTGGTTAAGTTATATGCCTTACTTTGTTCTCAGTTAATGTCATAAAATTGAATCAAGATCGATCCGATAAAACATTTCAAACTTTTACTTCTAAATGTATTGATATGGTGTAGTCGTATCAGTGAGGCATCTTTTACAGTGGGTGTGATATGACACCCTCTAGTGGTTATAAAAGGTAAGAACAACAACTCAAACTATTAAATAATTGGTTGATTTTGGTCACGTGACGAAAACACAATCATGGCGGCCTCTGCTGCTGTCCGGACAAGCATGGGTTTGACTTTCAGACTGTCTCGGGTTTTAGCTGTTTGCAGTACGTGTCCTTTGTACACATTGAACAGATGTGGTGACAGTGCCACTCATTTAGTGAGGAGAGGCTCTCTGGACAACCACGGGACAATAAACAGACACTTACGGACAGGTATAGGTGAGTAACCGCTAACCATTAGCCTCTGTTCGAGTTTGATAACCAAGTAGGAATGTAGTCGACCGAAGGAATGCCTGGTCATGTCCAGTGCATCGATTCATTGACCAAAGGGGGTTGCGGCGTGTCGCTGACAAAAGCTCTCAAAAATATATCAAACTGTCCATAAAGAGGAGAAACAGCGTCTTCTTAAGTGAGATAATACTGTACAAGTCGCTCACATTACTTTGTTAACTCACTCCATGCTTCCCTTTTTTTCTGCTGTTGAGCATGTAAATGAAACAATTAACTAATGAACTGACACAACTTTGACCGATTAATCGCCTGAACGACTAAGTTACTATAGTCCTGTAACTAAGGAGCCTATGGAAATACGTCATTATAAGGTAGAATTTTACTGAATTTATTTAATTTAAAAGTTGTTGCCATATTTCACAATCTTTCGTGCACATGTATGTTCTTAAGCAATACAAGTCTATTCACCTTATTCCGCCCCGCCCACTTTTGCCGCTTTTTGCCACAGATACGCACTTTTGTTATAAACGCTCTTCTACGAACGAGGGAAAACCATAGGGAAAACTCGCCGCTAAAATGTTACATAAAGTAGGTTGATTTATGTAAAATGTTTAATGAACATGAGCAACAACAAGTCAACAATGCACAAATTTCCAAGGAACGGCTTTTCCAGGGAAACGGCTTTTTAGTCCGTGTAGAACTTATTTTCTGTTGAGCTCGTCTGCTCCGTGTAAACTAATACAACAGAAACAAGACGGCGGCGCGTAAGGCAACTTCCGGAATAAGGTGAATTATGTAATTATGTAAACATTATGTATTCTTTTCTTAAAGGTCGCCATCGAAGTGAAGAGGGGAGTTCCAACGCAGAAGACCCACATGATGAGTAAATATCAGCATTTTGTACCCTCAGAACAAAAATATATACATAGTGTTTTTGGCATACAATTAACTAATATGTCACTATTATGTTTCATTATTTCTAGGGTCAATGTGGTGTATGTAGATCGTTCAGGCCAGAGGATTCCTGTGAAGGCCAAAGTGGGGGATAATGTCCTTTACTTGGCCCATAAGAATGGGGTTGATCTAGAAGGTAGGTGTAAAGTAAAACACAGCTAAAAAGACATTGATTGATAATAGTGTGTTTCTGCCTAAAGGAGCATGTGAGGCATCGCTGGCCTGCTCCACCTGTCATGTTTATGTGAGTGCTGATTATTATGACAAACTGCCAGAACCCGAAGAGAGGTATATGGATCTAACATATAACTACTGTACTAGTGCAAACAATGGCATACATGATGCTGAGACTTTATCTTTTAGGGAGGATGACATGCTGGATATGGCGCCCATGCTTCAGGAGAACTCCCGTCTAGGTTGCCAAATAACTATCACCCCCGAGTTGGACGGCATTGAGTTAACTTTACCCAAGGTCACAAGGAACTTTTATGTAGATGGCCATGTGCCTAAACCTCATTGATAACTGCTATTTCTGCATGAAGAGAAATCAGAAAAAATACAATGGTGCGTGGCTCTTTGGTTTACCTCCCGTTGCTGGTTTGAGAGGCCACAAGAAGATACAGCAAGTTGACAGACCTTTGCCAGATCAAAGATGTGCGCACATTTGAATGGTTAACAGAGATGCCCTGGTCTGGCAGAGAAGATCAGCTGGTGTCACACACTTAAATGGTTACTTCAAAGACATTCAACTGAAAAAGTTTCTTTGGATATGTTATCAATGTCTATTTACAACTTACTTTCTCAAATTTTGAGTGAATTTGAAAACATGAGCAACATTCCTTGTTACAGCTACTTTACGTACCTCAGTCTACTGCGTTAATATAATACTGGAGCTTTATGCATAACCTTTTACATCATCGAAGCCATAGTTTAAAAGGGTGGTTCAGAAGACATCCATTTTATGCAATTTGGGGGTTTTAAGGTCCTATATAATACAAAGCTGACTTTTTGAGCTTTAAACCCTGTCATAATGTTTCCTCATCTAATGATAAGGGTCAGTGTTTCATTTGAGTTGTGTTGCGTTATTTCGTTGGTCCTTGCGCCTTCTGCTACCATTTAGTACAATTATTATTTTAAGGTATACAAAGTGATATATTAGTGGGTGTCGAGCAGTGAGCAGCAATATGGGTCTTTAATGGCCTTTATGTACATTTCAAAGATACTTGGCACCGGGAACAAAATTTAGACCTAATCAATTCCCACTGACTCACGGGTTCAGCTCTTTTCTTAATATCATGAACTTGACTGCTATGGTTCACCATGATGGTCAATCTTATTGCTCAGTTTACTGTAAGCCCATGTCACATTTACGCACAATTACTAAATGAAATGTCTTTGAATAGTCGTGTAATAAAAAGTATAAGTGTTTTTGAGTACTCATTATATATATTTAATTAATCTTCTGTGTAATAATATTAGCTTAAATAAATGACTAAAAACAACAGGAGCACATATTTCGGTTTACAGAATTGGGTGAAGACTGGAAGTGAAAGTCTAAATGCTTGCTTCGTTTGCAGAACGTTTTTACTTTATAAACATTGGGCTAATAAACACGCCATGTGCTCTGCTAAGTGCTACCAAAAGAGAAGGAGTGGATTTTCCTTTGACGAGGTTTTACAATGATCTGACGGTAACTTGTGTGATTCAGCAAACTGCCTACACCTGTGCGAGTGGTGGCCAAACATGGCAGGACTTCTAGGATTGAGTTTGTGCTGAGAACTCATGACTTTGAGATCAACGTGTCAAATCAAGGTGAGCGTTTCAACCTGCCACAAAACAGAACAAATTAGTTTAGCGTTCAGATTTAGACATGTCTGACTGGCCTGTGGGGCCTTGGCATGTAACGTTCGATAACCATTCTAAAGTTGCCATATTTTTTATTTGTAAGAAATATTTTGTTCAAATTATCATTTAGGCATATGTAGTTTTAGATTTATTTTCTTCTTTCTCTCCCCCCCCCCCCCCTTTTTTTTTTTACAATGGTATTTAACAAGCAGAAGACGCTCGTGACGTTTTTGATGACCGCGAAAATAGCTTTTGAAAATAGCTACATTATAAAATCTTTCATATTTGGGGCTGCTACATTTGATAAGGTGAGTGAATTTGGCGGCATTTTCGATATGTTTGTCTTAATTCTACAGTCCTTTAGCCCTGATAAATGCTACGTGATTTGTAATTTATTATTTTGAAATAATCACTTTGTGCAGTTTAGTATTCATTTGAAAAATACCTTTTTGTTTTTGCCTTTTAGTGATATTGTCATAGCCTAGGCCTACTTGAAATTTGAGCTATAAATGTACTAAAATATTTTTCTTTTCTTAAAAAAAAAGAAAAAAAAAGGATGAGCACGAGAAGAACACAGTCGAGTTTACTTCACGAAAACCAGAGCCCCAAACAAGATGCCTCTCAATCTGCTCTCCACTACCTTTTCCAGGAAGTGTCCAAACTAGCCTCTCCACATCACAACAGTTTTAAGGAAACAGACTCTATGTGGACTGGCAGCCGCGAGGATGTCCCATCATGTCTCTGTCCCAGTGCTCATGAGTGTGTCCCTCACAAACCTCTCACTACTACAGTGAAAAATGTTCAGAGCCCCTTAAAAGTGCTGAGACTAATTAATCTACAGTGTGAGAGACTCCAACACCCAAGTGAGGATGATGAAGCAGGCCACAGTTCTCTACTGTTTTTCCCAGATTTTGGTTTCTCAAAGCCAGTAGAGGAATTTCAGGACTCTGCCCAACCCTTAATTAATGAGAGCAACTCTGTCAGAAAATCTGACAATGAACACAAAAAAGACAGTAGCTCAGAAGATTGTGAGGCAAGGAAATCTAGCATAGTTTTCCCTGTAAAAGCAGCGGTAGCCAAAAACACAGTGGACGCTCCTCTGACGCCAGAGCTCCAGTTCAGTGTTGGTGTGGAACTGAGCAGTGACTGGACAAAGGAGTGCCTCTCCACACAACACACGTTTTATGACTTTTTACCAGAGGCTGTTCCTGCTAAAACCCCCTGCACTGATGAGCATCTGACCTTCAGTCCAAATGATGACAAGTGTGCTAAAGGAACATTACTGCCACTAGACCACAATTCCAACATTTGCTTCAATCCAGATGAACCTTACAACTGTCCCCTGGAGTCAGTGGACTCTCAGCCCTATAGCTCACTTGAACAGCAACTGCCTAATACTGAAGTGAACACTGCCTCCACATGTGAGGAGATCCCAACACCTCATCCTGTGAAGCGCAGTGACAACTTTGAATACACATCGATAGAGAAGGACAGTAGTGCATTGTGTGCAGAGCAGTGCTCCCTCTGGAGACCGAAAAGAAGGAAACAGCCTCGGCCTAGTCGCAGTGCCTCTGTGCAGGACCCGGACTTCCAGGGCGTCACATTTCGGATGGACACTGAGCTGGATGACACTAAAGAGCACTGTCGGCTTCTTATCACATCAAAATACAGGTATTGACACAGGAGAATTAACATGTCCTGTTTTGTATTTATTTTTTGTTTATGCTCTTTGACGAAGCACGGCTCTCCCCAACAGTCTGAAGAGGACAAGGCTTAGGACAAGAATATCCCAGAAGTCCCTTAAAACCAGCTCTGATGAGGACAGTGACACAGCCACTAGTGAAGCCAGTAAGTGAAATCTCACTTGGAAATTACATGACAGAATGTTCAGGGATTTATTATTCTACTTTGAAGTAACGTGTACTCCCCACTAGGGGGCATTATTACATAAAACTAGTGTGTATGATTTTTTTGTTAGAGGACAAAGTGTGTGCGTCCTGCTGTACCAAGAAAACCCCAATGTGGAGAGACGCTGAGGATGGGACTCCACTCTGCAATGCCTGTGGAATAAGGTACTCCTCTTCCTCATAACCTTCCTTCAAAACATGACGTGCTGAGACAAGAGGTTTTATGACAATGGAAATGTTTAATTTTGTGTTTTTGATGAAAAGGGTTAGAGAAGTCAAGGTCAAGGAGTAGTGACTGGACAATGAATATATATATATATATATATATATATTTTTTTTTCTTCTTATTGATTGATCACGGTTTTAAGTGGGTTTCAATATCATTTTCCTGAACATAAACAAATACAGAATAAGTATGAACTTTGCTCCAAACCTCTTACTTTCACTGACAGAGGATTGTGGACCCGTCAATTATGATCGGATTATCATTGATGATTAAGATGACTTGATCTTGATTAAAATTTGGTTAATTGCACAGCCCTATCAGGAAGTAATCGCTATCAATATGTTGTTCAGCAAAATCCCTCAAGCTTCCTTGACTTCATTCACGGGCCCTTAGCAAACTAAACTACTTGTCAATCAATTGGGAAAAAATATCACTATATTAATCGATTTCATTAGCAAAGTAATTGTTAGTTGCAGCCGTAACGGCTTTACTATTATTACAAAGTGTTATTTTTGCATACTATTTTACATACTATTAAATAGGCTAATTGTAGCTTTGTTTTTTGTTTTATTTTTGTTTTTTACTTTGTTAGGTACAAGAAGTACAAGGTCCGCTGCATAAACTGCTGGAATATCCCAAAGAAAGATGGTAACTCGGTCTCACGCTGCAGCAAATGTGGCCACTTTGTGAGGCTGACCTCGGCTCAGAGGAGACCCACCATCTGACAGTCACAGCTCTATTTATTCAACTGTTAAATACATAATACAGACTATATGCAATGAACAGTAAGTGATACTTGAATATTTATCTATTAAAAACGTGTTTTTAGGAAAAAGGATAACTATAGAAGATGAATCAGTTTCTCATGATGTTTTGTAAAAGTTTCAATTCAAGACAAAAACAAGTACTGTCCCTCTTTGTTCAGTGATTCTGTTGCATGAAGTTATTGATTATTCTTTTGAACTTGAAATATTTGTTAGGTTAGTGAAATTTTGAGGAAATTTAACAATTTCGAAGAGAAACTAAGCTTTTTGAACAATTATCAAAAATAAATATTTGGCTTGTTTTCATAGTCTTTATTATTTATTGTATATGACCAATGTGTTTGACAAAGGAAAGTAATGCTTTGTTTCCAATTATGACCCAAGTGAGTGAGGACAACAGACTGATAGTGCTTGTGCGCACACATTTATGGAGGGAAGGGCGCTGAACTGATGAGACACGAGAGGAAGACACACAGACACTGTGCTGTGCTGTTTCCTGGGACACATGCATTTGCATGGCATGGAATGATGTGGCATTTGACTAATTAGAAATGTAAAGAATTTATTGTTTTAAGTTCCACATAAATGTATAATTCAGTCAGTTCAATAAATATTAACTTTTCAACATTTTAATAACATTCTCCATAATTATGAACCACACCATTTGAAACCATTGAACCATTTGAAATATTAACAGTCTATACTAGGGTGTTATGTTTGCGCATAAAGGAAACTATTGATTAGCCCACTATGATATGCATCTCTGCCCACTTTTTAATCTTTATCACCTCATTTCCCAACTCTTCCGTTGATTATGACGAGGTGCCTTTTCAAGTGCAATTTATTAGTTGTATTTTACCACAATTCTTGTTGAAAATCACAAATGTCTGATCTATCCATGGCCCACCACTTTCCCCCTTTAAAACCCTCCCAACTCTCTTCTGCCAAACCAGGAAGTGTGTGCAGGAAGCAGCTGTCCCCAGCATCCGACCACTCGCCCAAGCCCAGGTGCATCCTGGGAATCAAGCTATGTGCGACCATCAACATGCATTTGATACTGTACATTGGTTTTACAGTAATCATTGTGGACCCCCATTAACTTTACACACTGATAAGTGTAAATATCACTACCGTTTTCTTTATTATAATAATAATAATAATAATGTATATACATATAGTGCTTTTCTGGACTCTCAAAGATGCTTCACATTGCATTATTCATTTACTCCACACTCTGGTGGTAAGCTGCTAGTGTAGCCACAGTAGCTTAACCTGACAGAAGCGAGGCTGCCAATCTGCACCACCACCAATCATTCACACTAGGCAATGTGGGTGAAGTGTCTTGCCTAAGGATACAATGACATTTCCCTCTCCAGCCATCCCACTGTGGCACCTGGTGTTCCAGCGGTCTCCCATCCAAGTACTAACCAGGCCCTGACCTGCTTAGCTCCTAGGATCTGACCGGATTGGGCATTGGCAAGGAGGAATGGCCACAAATGTATGGAATTATTGTTATGGGAATTGAAACTTCTCCTTTCTTGAAGATGTAACAGTTCTACAGATTGAAATGAAATCCACACATCACTCAATGGCTGATCATATAATTTAATAATGGGGCACCTCTCAACACCATAGGTCCACTCCAAAGGGACATGTGTCTCATAAAGAGACAAGCGTCCGTTTTGACCGCCGCTTACTGCATTGTTTGTCACTTTCTCCATAACATACACTGCAAATGTTTTCTCAAACAATTAAGCTTCATCGATCTTTATCGGTCTGAAAACAATAGCGTTTACATGAGCTGAAGGAAGCTTTGAGAGCCCCTCGAGAGTGTGATCTCCTACATTATAACGGTATATTTCACATGGAATTCTTACAGCATACATTTTATTCATTGAACAGGACAACCTGCAGCTGTCTAATAGTAATGATTTCTCCTCCTTGTTTTGGGCTATTTGTTATGGCTCTTAGTAGTGGCACTATGGTAAATTATATAAATACAGTAACAATGGAGGCTTATAGTGGTTGAACCAAACCTCTACAGATTTTCTCAGTCCCTCGTGTAGCTCTTTAAATGTTACAGGCAAATGACAGCAGCTGTGGCGGTGCCGCTGTGTGACCATGTGTGACCACAGCTGCACATCACACCTCACTACACCTCTGCCCTGTGTCTACATCTCACCATTGACTGTATTTAAAGACATTCACTGATGGAGCGTAGCTAACATACGATGATGCTGAGAGATTTGTTGATCAGTGGTGAAGCCCGGTGTTTTCAATCTTTCCCAGGACCCCGAAGGTCACATGTAAAGGTTTTATGTTTGTATTAGAGACTGTCTAAGAGGGAAATGACTAAGAGAAGCATTCGATGTGTGACCCTGACAGGAGACCGAAAGACAGAGAAAAAAGGAAAGAAAGACACTCATCAATGAGTTCAAGGAAGGAAGGAGAGGTGGTGTTGGGGAAAGTTACCACGGTTACACTGGGTCCAGCTAGAGAGGGGCAGCCGCTGGGACAGGTGTGTGTGAGCAGTGGGACCAATTCAGACCTTTTCTAGAGGAGCAAAGAGAAACAAAAACTATTGATACAATTACTATATTAAAGAATCAAATTAGGTTGTGGTAAGCCGCCTTCCCAGTATTCCCTTTTTCATATAGATCAAATAAAATAAATTCACTCATCAACCCTAAGGATGCTGTGGCCTTGGGACTTGGACCAGACCCTTCAGCCACCTTGCCTATGAAATAATGTGGCGTATGAGTGAGTGCTTGATGGTGACCGATGGCGCAGATTATTTTTCCTCAGGCTTTGCTAGGGCAGCTGTGGCCACAGAAGTAGCTTATTAAGACTGAGTGTGGAGAAAAATATTGACTACAGTGTGGTCGCACTTTCACAGCCATGTCAAAAACACAACACAAATGTAAGACATTATTATTATTAGTGATGAAAGTAATATACTTAAGCATACACACATATAGCAAATTACTGCTTGATTGTGTTACAAGCCATTGTGTCTGTGCAAACATGCACAATAATTGTTTACAAAATCTTCGGTATTTTGAAATTGGTCAATATTTTTTTGGAAACAGCCCAGATCCTTTTGGTGAGTGACCAGCAGCCTGGTGTGTGATGTATGAAGTGTGCACGTATATGAACCTGTGTGTGTGCTGGTATTGGCGTGGGGGGGAGGGGGTGGCGCAGGTTGCTTATCTGCGGCCCACAGGCAGCTTTTGAGGCTCTTATCAGCAGCCACCACATTGTACGAGCACATCCTCTTGTCCAGCAGGAGCGGAAAACTCTCCCCACAGCCCGCTTCCCTCCCTCTCCGCACTCTCTCCAGCCTTGCGTTTGCCAGAGCCGAGCTGAACGACTGGCAGTCCTTTAAAGCCTTGTGCCTTTCTGGCCAGCAGAGTGGCACAAGGCACAGACAGGAAAGTTAAAACGGAGAGTTAGAGGAAGAGAGGTGAAGATGACATATGGACTGAAGGGATGGTACGGCTGTTACTCTGTGTCTCTGATCAAACGGGCAACTTCACAACCCGAAAAGCGCCGGTGTAGGAATCTTGGTATCATCCAGTGTCTCAGAAAAATAAATTTGAGAGTGTCATTTGCGGTGGGACATTGTGGCTCCTGGGTGACCTCAGAGAGAGTCAGAGGGGACAGACTGCAGAGGAGAGGGACAACCTGAGGACAACAGCCCACACCAATACCGAAAACAAGACCCGTCCAGAGCGACGCGAGCCGTTAAAACCTGACACAAACTACACTGGATGCCACCACAATGAAGTAAGTGCATTTTCATTCAATACACCAATAGGTTACTGTGTGTTGGATTTGCCCTTCACATCAACCATATCAATAACAGATTTACTTTATTTCAATATTCGTAGCTACAAAATGATAATTATTTTCTTTTTGGATTATACATGACATAGACTTTATGGATACAAAATATTTTACAAATCACAATGTGTTTTCATTAAAATGTAATTAAAACTAATCAAGCAGTTGCTAGTTGTTCTTATAAAACTTCTCAATTTGAGACCGATAAAAAGGAACTACTATAAATACAGCAAAAACTAAGAGAAAACTGAACAGGAACAATGCTAACTGCAAAACTTTTTTTAAGACTGGGAGGTTCACTTATTTACTTCCAAGTGAACATGACAATGGCCGGTGCAAGACTAGTGTGATGATCATAATAGGTACATTTTAAATAGTGACTTGAAGGCAGAAAAAAATACTATACATACATTTATGCAATTTTAGGATTGCTTTGGGGCACATTTCAAAACAACTTATTTACGTCCATTTATAGCTTGTTAATGAACACTATCTAATCACTTTTATTCTTCCTTTTGTCCAACAGATACTTTGATATAAATCGATGGAATTTTTTGGAAATCTGGAATTACTGCTGGGATTCAGACTAATATTGACTGGATGATAAGAGTCGCTACAGAATAATATGTATGGAGAAGGACACGTCAATTCAACATGGAATTTGTAATTTCCATTATTATGCTGAATAGTACTGTTTCTATAGGATGAGAAGACATATTTCAGATGGTGTTGACAATGTGATACTATCCCTTCAGACGAGTCGGAGAACTTGTGTTTTTTATTTCTAATTGGCTGGGACTTTTTGAATATTGTGCTAAAATATTAAATATTTGCTGAATTAACACAAACATGGTAAACATCATGGTAGTGGTGGCGTTTTTTGGTGATTCTCAGAGACACAACACGTGCTAATATGATTTCCACACTCACCTGGTGTATATGAAGAAACATGAAGAAACGACGTGCCAGCGGCCCTCCTGCATCTCCCTCTGACCTGCCCTGCCCCTCAGACAGATCGGAGGGGCGTAGTCCATCCCACAATGAAACGTCAACTCAGTCAGTTCCCATCAGCCCCCGACCTTTGGACAATGCACAACACAAGGACCCTGTCTCTATAGGTGAACAACAAACCCGCCAACAGACCGACACAGCCACTGCACCTGACACACACGACAAGGTCATGGAGGCTAAAAAAGAGAAGAAACCAGTGTTGTGGACCAACTCTCACGTTGCTCCTAATGGGACACGATCCTCTCCACCACCACTGCTGCCCGCTCCAATCAAAACATCCCAACTGTGCCCTGAGCTGCCTTCGTCCTCGTCTCCTCTTCCTCCTCATATCCCAGTAATCAGCTTGGGACACACTAAGCCTCCTCTGCCCCTAACTACTCTGCACCCCATCCCCAACCTGCTGCCAGGCCTGCACACAGACCCACGCCGAGTACAAGGGGCTGTGCCAGGGCTCAGTAATGGGGGTCCAGGTGGATCGTCCGGAGCTTTGATGCCTCAGCAGTACACACCTGTGCACAGCTTCTTCACCAGGTAACCCCTCATCTATATTTTAACATACAGGTAGAAGTATACAACACAACACTAACACACATTCATGGACTGTAAGTGGAAGCTGATCACCATTTTAATATGTTTTGCATTTATTGGTGAGGCAAGAACGCAAGATAGAGAGGAAATAAGAGTGTTGTGTTGACACGGAAACCTTTCATTAGATGTCACTTAAAGATACATTAAGGTTTAAATGTTCCTGAGATTTATAGCAGGGTGTGATTAGTGAAGGGGCCAGGAGTTAGATTTTATTTTAGGCTTTCAGTTGTGAGGTTTTTTTCACTATTCTATTAATCAAAACTATTCTTTCGAATATAAATATGTGTAAAATTAAGTTCAAATTATCAATCTTTTTTTTTCTTCTCGGTTTTCCTCGTGTCAGGTGCTCAATGTAACAGTGTGTATATTTTCTTCTCCAGCACGTACTTTGGGCCTTCAGGGGGAAGCTTTGGTGTCATTGCCAATAGCCGGAGAAGAAGGCCATCCTCACTCTATGAGGTCGAAATAAATGAATGTTAGTATCAGTATAATGTGAAGTACATTCATGCATGAAACCAATGACCAAAACAAATCAAATTCAGGATAATTTATAGACCTACACTGTATTATGTCACAGCAGTAATCAATAGAGTCTACAATGAAATGACTAAACTGTCACTCTGATTATGTTATTCTGTGCTTTAGCAGGCCCTCCACAGAAGCTAGCTCGGCGTGTCTTCACTAACAGCCGTGAACGTTGGAGGCAGCAAAATGTCAATGGGGCCTTTTCAGAGTTGAGAAAACTCATCCCAACTCATCCTCCAGACAAGAAGCTCAGTAAGAACGAGATCCTGCGCCTGGCTGTCAAATACATCCACTTCCTGGTAGCTCTGCTCAATGACCAGGCTCAAGACGGGGACGAGGCGGGCGAGGGGTGTAGGACAGAGGATGGGACAGTGGTACTAAGACAGGACTCTAATAAAGTGAGCAGCCCAAGTACTCCTCACTCAGCTGCCCCCTCAGACCCTCCCACCTTAACCATGGCTCAGAAGGGCTCCACAGACTCCGTCGTCGCTCTGGCAAACTCTCCAGCGTCCTCCAGTTGCTATGGAGACACGGACAGTGAGGAAAGCTTTGGGGGCAAAAGCTCTTTGGTGAACCACAGCATTTTAACAAAGGTCAAAGGTCAAATGAGGCTGATGCCATCTACAAATGATGAGCGATGACACTTGGGACATGGCATGTATCAAACGGAGCCCACAGAGAGTAGAGCCTTAACGATGGACAGCAAAGTAAGGTGCAGATCACCACTGGAGTTTAAAACAGTGCAATAATTTAGCATGTAATAAAATTTATATTTTGTAACTTTTAGGATTAGGCATGGCATGTGTAGGAAAAAAAAGTCAAGATCAGTGGCATATTCAAACTACCATGACGGTAAGAGTATTTCCAGTTTTGTGCATGAAACATTTAAATGACTTTTGGCAGTGGTGAATACAATTTCTATAGCAATGGAATGCATGTGGACATTATCAGCAAAGGCAAAGGTTGCTTTTCAAACTATCACACACACTTGCACTAGACAGAAATAAAATGTTTGAGTTTGCTGTTCCTTATTTGACATCCTCTTATTCTGCTCCAATAAGAATGACCTTTGTCAGCAGTACTTAAGTCTAAGAGCAAGAGTTTGCAGTTTCACTATTAGGCAATAAATATATCTATGTAGTTAAGACAACTAAACACACATTTCCAAATGCATTTAGCTCTAGCACAATGATACGCTGTTTGCAAAAAATCTAATGACAGATCGATATTAGGAAAATTCCAAAGTGAGAACAAAGTAATACAATTGAAATGCGTTGTTCAAGCATTGTTCCACCTTAGACTGTAAATGCCCCTAACTCTGTGGGTGGGTTGTATGGATCTGATGATTTATGTAACAGTATGTATGTGGTTGTTAAGGTGGAAGTGGGATGTGGTTAAACATCATGTAGAAAAGGTTTACAGTTAGTGCTGTCTCTCACTGATGGCCAACGGGCAGAATCAAGTGGAGTGAAGACAGAAGCAACCAGGATGTACCCAAAACCTCTGCACCACAAAACAGGAAGAGAGGTTTCACAATGTCTATGACTGTCCATTCTATCTGCTCCTCTGTAAAACCACAGAATTACACAAGGACATGGGGTCAACCAAAATGTGTAAAAAAAATCTCTCAATTTAAAATTGAGATAATACAAAATTACTGTTGGGATAGGTTAGCCTATTTATCATAATGGGCCAAATGGGCTGATGGTGACAATCCTGGAAACCCGGGATAAAGCCTTTGCCACACACTCGGCTCTCGCATGCTCACATATGTTGGGCTTGCATGCTTCTTGGGGACATTACATTGACTTATATTTTCTGCATCAGTCCTGACCATAACCATACTACTTGCTTAACCTTAACCCATTTAAACCATTAACTTTTCATGATGATGTTGATCTAATAATAAAGGATTTACGTCATGAGGACCTCCCCCTGTGATAAATACCTGTCCACACATACAAACACACATTTCAACATGTTTAGAGAACTTATGTGCAGTGAAAAATTGTTGGAACACGTTGAGTGGGAGTTTCAGTATGTTATGAATTATGACAAATATTTGACTCAAAGAAGCATGACTTTAAAAATGGTTCTTTATTTCAGGTACAGCTGCTGTGTAATATGTTGACAAAAATATTTTATGTTATTTAATGATTTAAATAGAGTTTGTGCGTATCAGTAAGGGTTATACTTTTACATTATTAATTCTGCTGAAAATAGTTGTGTAGAAATGCACATTGAAAATTGCTTTCTTTATTCCTGTTTAAACACTTTCTCGCCACTTTTTACCAGAGATTGAACTGTGTTGTTCATATTTCTCTCTACATTACTAACTTCTGAGTGTTCCAAAGTTCTTTTATTTCCCATCTTGCGTCTGCCCACTTCAGTTAGCGCAGATCCAGCTCCTGCCCCTATAGCACCCCCTATCACACCTCCAAGGAACACACCAAGCACTAGTCCAAGCACAGCTCCCGCAATCACTACCTTTGGCACCTGTTTGGCAGTCTGGCCTATTTTCTCCCACACTGGACTTTCGGCTACCATTTTGGCTCCTGTTTTGGCTCCTGACCCCATCTTTCCCCACACGGGACTTTCTACCATCATTTTGGCTCCAGTTTTAGCCCCCGAGCCCATCTTTTCCCACACAGGACTTTGAGCCAGGTTCTTTGCTCCGGTCCCAATGCCAGATCCAAGGAGAAGTGAGTTCTTTGCAACTAAATGGGCCCCAGATTTGGCCCCAGAACCTACTTTTTCCCAAACTGGACTGGCTGCTGCCGCTTTAGCCCCTGATCCCACCCATGCAGATGAATCTACTACCACTTTGGGAATTCTATCTCCAACTGCTTTGGAAAACTGTTCTTTTCTAGCTACTACTTTTTCCCAGACAGAACTATCCACAATTATCTTCTGAACATTTTGCACACCGCTGCCTACATTCCCCCATACTGGACTATTTTTTACAGATTCTGCTCCTTTACTGACCCAAGTGGAGCCATCTGACAACATATGGGGCAACGTCTTCATACCTGACTCCATGCTCTCTCTGACGTACTGAAGCAGCGATGGTGAAAAGTTAGAGAGTAAAACTGGAGGAAGGCTCTCAATGTTCATTGTGCTTACACTCATCTCTGCTTCGTCCCTTGTTCTCTCCATTCCTTCTGTAATATCCTCCTCCTCTAGTGGCTGCATATAGGAGAAAGCGCGTCGCTTTTCAGAGTTAAGCAGTCTCAAGTCTCCTTGTTTGTTGAGTTCCTGTTTAAACCCTCTCTGGTTTCTGGCTATCTCAAGCTGCTTTTGCCTCACTTTCTCTTCTGCCTCCTGAAAAGCAGGTGAGGAGTAGCACTGTCCCCCTGCCTCTTTAACTGTCTGATCTACCATCTTCAGCAGCTCAGCCACATTGCTCCCATCTTTGCCTTTTTCCATAATATGAAATCTGTCTGTACACTTCTCCACCACATTTAAAAGATCATGCCTCTCACTGGAAATATACGCTTCAACACTTTTGTTTTTAGCTTTTCCGCTCTCCTTGAGTCGGTCTGAAAAGGTAAAGACAGCTATAGTGTGTTTCTGAACAGCCTCACTGCCAAAAACACTGGCCACAGCTTGGAGAGCCTGTAGTTCAGCTTTGGCAGGCTGGTCCACAGGTATGCACATTAAGAAGGCGTGTGGTCCGGGGCTTGACAGAGTGACACATGAAGTGATCTGTGCTCGCACCTCATCCGGGGTCTTCTCAGAGTTAAACCAGTCTGGGGTGTCCACTACTGCCACCTACAGGTAAAATACATGTAAATGCATACAAAATAAATAGCAATGAAAAACTTCGTAGTTCAGTACACCAATAACTAAAGTAGTTTTCTGGTGGAGGGTACAAAATATTTTAGTACCCAAAGAGATGTTATCTTATATCATATATCTTATATGTTATCCACAGTGAGATATAAAAGTTAGGATTTGGGCAATCACCAAGAAAACAAGCAGGTGACACCACCTAAGTATTTTTTATTTTTTTTTGGCAATGAAAATGCCTGTATTTGTATAAACGACAGATAGATACGATTTTTACCATACTGTTGAACATTACAGGCCAAGCAATAACATTTTAATGAGACAAACAGGCGAAAATTTGCAGAGTGCACCTTTAAATATATATTTGTAAGTTTCAGTCACATGACATTTACCTTTCATGGAAGCCATTTTAAGGACTTTTGAATATTCAGAGAATATGAATATTTTTTATTATGAAAGTTTCATTGCTATGGCAGCAGTGTCATCTTTCCAAAATCCATGGATACTTTCCCACATGAAACTTTTACAGAAAGAGCATGAAACTTAACTGCAAATAAAATTTAAAACTGCACACCTTTCTCCCACAGACTTCGGCCCTCTTCTTCTCACAGTCCTGTGTAATCTGGTCTGGTCTGAAGGCTTCATGGCCCAATATACAGTTCCCCACAGAACTCTTCCCTGCTCCGGACCTTCCCACCAACACAAGGCGCAGGTCTGAAGACTGTGAGCCAGACGAGGAGGAGAGAGAGCGGGCAGAGGCTGGAGTGAAGGCAAAAGTAGGCGCAGAAGCAGAGGGTGAAGCAGAGGGTGAAGCAAGGGACGAAGAGATGACCGGTGAGTGCGGGGAAGTTGTAGGTGACACTCCAGGAGATATTTCTTCAAAGCTGTTCATTCTGTGGTGAACTGAACAACACAACGGTATAGTTCAGATTAGAGAATGAAATTGTACAATATAAATTAAATGAAGTGTAACAAAACTGAATAAAACAAGCTGGAACATACAATTGCTGGTAATTTTCGGTGTAGATATGGTCTGAGACATTTGCGAGAGAACAGCACCCTCTACAGACAAAAGAGCAGAATGCCAGTTATTGAGATTTGGAGTTACTTTAACAATAATAATTTACTTTCAGTAATACACACAATTGCAGTTACCTGAATTAAATTTAAAACTGGGAGTTCTTGGCTGGTGCTCAGTCTGTTGCTCTTCTGCAGGAGTTGAATAAAGCCCGCTGGACACTTGTCTGATTTCCACTCGGTCCTCAAAATGATCCAGCTCACTGCTGACTCTCTCCATCACAGGCCTGATAGTGTTTTTGGTTTCTGTGTCAGTACCAAATACTGTAGACATGCTCTGTCTTTGTAATTCTCTTTTAGCTCTGTAGCTTTCCATCAGCTCATCTTTTCTTTCTTGTATTTTTTTCTCAAGCTCACGCTCCTCAGGTGTTTTGTGTATGCCGTTTCTCTGTACAATGGCATCCACCTATGCAGAGCAAGGTTTTAAAAACATATTTCTTATTTATCATTTAAAAAAATATTCGCAGGTCTTATATTGGAGTATAAACTGTGATATATATTCTGTATTACTGTCCTAGAGTTTCAGTCAAATTTATCAATGTTATTTTTATATCTAAACCAGTTCTCAGTCAGTGTCTGGGTGTAACTATCCGTGTAAAACAGGGCGGTGGTGTGAAAAACTAACATCTACAACCGCAGGTATGGTCTTTCTGTTAACTAAAGCTGATCAGCGTCTTTAAAAAGCTATTTATGATAATAAGTAAAACAATGTACCATGTTTTTTTTTTTTTTACCTTATCCAGAAGTTGTTGGACTTGTGTCTTGTCTTGTTTGTGGCGATTATTGATCACATGACATCTCCCATTACAACGTTCAAGAATCTGTGACAGACCTGGGGGCTCCTTCTTAATGTATTCCTAGAGAAAACAATTATTTTTCACAATCTGTCTTTGTGTTACCTTTCAAAATAATTAACAGCAATACCTCCAAAGTCTTTCCAATCAAATAGTCCCCACATGTGAACAAGATCAGAGTGTGATTCAACACATCATTCCCAAACAACCGCTCAAGCTCTGCAGGTACCAGAGTTTCCATCTGTCAGAGCAGAAAGAGAAAGGTTAACCAAAGTCAAGTAAAAATGTATCCACCTATTATGAACCAAACTCAAATGGCCAACCTCTGTAAACTGAAAGACAGGGATAAGCAGGAGAATGGCATGTGGTCCGGGTGCAAGCAGCATCACAGCTTTCTCTGTCTCTTTTTGGATGCTCTCATCCATTTTTCCCCCGTTCCAGTACCATCTCGGGGCCTCCACCACAGTGACTTTCCTGCCCTCTACAAAGCCCTGCCGCTGGACCAGGCCCCTGGAGGTGCTGAGGGATGTGGACGCCCGCTGGTCCAGAATGGTGTCTGCTGAGGAGGTCTTTCCACAGCCAATGTTCCCCAGAAGAATAAGCCTGAGCTCCCGGGAGGAGTCACCATTGTTCTCAATATAGTGACCACTCATCATAACTGATGACATAAAGAAATGCTTGAGATATTAACAGCATTGACACTGGAAAGGTTTCATCCTCTGATCTTATTAATCTATTTAACAATACAATACTTTCTTCACTTTCCACAAAATAACACAGCGTAGTGTGTAACTCACCAGTCCAGTTAAACAACATTGTTTGGAATGAAGCTAGAAATTAAACACACTATATCTATAAAAGTGCACATAGAAGTAAAATAGTAAATTCTAGACAAAAATGAATACTGGGAAACATTGTCTTTATTCACATATAATGCAAAGAGCAGTATTTAGAAACTATAACAACTTAGGTTCAACACATAGTACAAACATAACATGATCACACTGCTAAGACATGATCTCCACAAAGATTTTTTATATATATCTGTAACACCTCTGTAAATCAGACTTAGGTTTCTCATTAAAGTAAATACATCATTGTAAGTAAATAAAACATACTTACTTTTACGTGTTCAGTCTGGTGGTTATCTGACAGTGAATTACTTTTCCTCTTCACAACAAACATAACTAACAACTGGCCCCGATAAGCAGTGGTAGGACAGTGCCAGTCTCACCACTCCCAGTGTGAACAAACGTGGACAGACTCCAGGCTTTATTTTTTTCATGTACAACAGGTTTCTGCGTTGTACTGGTTGCAGAGCATTCCCAACAAGGGTGGAGTAGGAGTATCCCTTGGAACTGGTGAATCATGTAACCTTAACCACACACCCTGTCATGTGTCAAAACCTATTAGTGACTGACGTTGAGGTGAGTAAAAAAATTGTACTCCAAGTTAGCGCATAAAAAAACAAAACTAACTAATTTACCACAAAGACACATTTAACTTTTTTCCCCCTTAATTTAAATTATCTACCTTCAACCTCATGTAAAACATAGGGGCCTAAATCAGATTTGATTTTGTGTATTTTTTGTGATATTTTTAGCAGCTCAGTACAACTCAGTAGTCTCGATGTGAAAACTATAGTTCACAGCATATTTTATAATATTTTGTCCTGTTTATAATATCACATGAGTTTATGGAGGCCAGTGACTCAGGCACAAGTCCCAACCACACCAAGGCTGCTGGAGGTTGCAAAATATCATTGTCCGTTATAAATATTCTAAACTAAAATGGCCAAAGTGATGATGAAACTACTCTTGGAGGGACTAAGATTTCTCCAAAAAAATAAATGTAACCTATTTATTAATGTTATAACTCATCGTCATACATCTCTGGTGGTTATTAAACCAGATAAGGATGACACAATTATGTTTAGGATCTCACAAAATGATACATTTGGGTAAGTAATTTCTGAAAGAGTAGCACCATTATCCACCATGGATGGATAATGGACAGGGGGGTCGTCCATTTCAGAGAAAATGTTCAAAGAAATTGTCAAAATAAATAGATAAACTCTGAGTGGTGAGGGAAATTCACTAGATAATATGCACTTGGTTCTTTTATAAATACAGCTAAAGGACAATGAGATCTGAGATCTGTGCTTTATTTTAGGTCAGCTTAAACACAAGATGTCACTCTTATTCACAGCCCTGGCATCAAGTAGGACACATTTTCCAGAGTGGGGTCCTTAAAAACATATTGAATAAGGAGTTTGGATATGTGACGTGCATGTGTATTTAAAAGTATGTGACTTACCACAGTGTGGTCTAAACAGCCCTGCAGCTCTGGGATCTGTGAGCTGAGGGACATCAGAGGAGCCAGGGTGCACAGCAGAGAGTCCAACAGGACAGACAGACTGGTAGACACGCACACCAGTTTCTGTAAACATAAAAGTCAGTAAAGGCAAACTGCACATATACAGATGCCAAAGTACATACATGATACTTTGATTCAACATTTAAGTGTTTTTTGCAAACAGTATTGTTCATGTTGACAGAGTCCATTTTTTGCTCATGCACTTACATCTGTTTCTTGAAGGTAATGTCCAATGAGTAACAGTGACTCTCCCAGTAGGTGCAGGTGGGCAGCAGCAGTGACAGGATTACTGTCACAACCTCTTGGAAGAGTTGTGGACCTGAGAGTGTCCTGAGCCAAGGGCACAGGTCTGCAGGCACACTGTGAGAGGCTAACTTGTACTGGAATAGGAAGAGGCTCATGAAAGCAAACATGAATAGCAGAGCCAGGACTGTCCAGTACTGGGGATGACAAAACGAGAGCTGCATCTGTCATGGAAGAGGCTGTCATTGAGACTGTGCTCTCCAACATGGACAGAGAGTCATCGGTCTGTAATGGAGAGTAAAAGTAAATCAAGAAGTAGGAATCTCAGGTCTGTCTTATTCAAAACCATGGTCGCATTATCAATGGTTAATCTTTTTTAATGTAACGTATTTTTCTAGTCTCTCTATATACCAAGATCAGACTCAGCATCAATACCTGAAAACTTTTACTTAGCACTAAATAATAATTATATAAATTATATATACACACAATATAAAAATATGTATATCTCACAAACTCGTAGTAGATGTTCACCTTGCCTGGAGGATCAGCTGACTCCAGACTGATACTGAGCTTATTCATCTCTGTTTTTCAATTTTCCCAGGAGGAGTGCTTTATGAGTCATTCTGTGCCCATTTAGGTCTACTACACTGTGAAAACATGAGCATGTAAAGTGGCTTACAACGGGCATGGCAGTGTGCTAGCTCAGCATGTGCATTTCTTCAATAGACGATTAATGATTAAACTCGTCGCACCTGTTTTGTCTGAGTTGACCGTTTGTATCAGACAAAGCTGAGCTCAGCTGTTACATGTTCAGCTTCACAATGCAAGCTTACTTGCTGCAGTTTATAGGCTATTTTGGCTCACTCACACTGTTTTTGCTAAACTTAACCCAGCAGCCTTTGGTGTGGTGATGGTTCGGGGTCATGCAGGGGTCACAGCGAGTGTGGTGCAGCATATTGATTTTCTGTGATTTGTAACACGTAGCATGTCTAGTGAACTTGTCCTGAACTTGGGCCATATGGTTTGGCCATGACCATATGTAGGCACTACGAAGCATAGTTTTGTTTTCTCCTTATAGGCTATATTTTAGTTGGCTGGGATCCGATATCATTCTGGATTTCCCAGGCAAATATTTTAGATTAACCATCTTAAATTTTAAATCTTTGTTGTTTTACAAAAATTTGAAGAATTATCAATTGGCAGCCTGGGTCCAATTAATCAAACTAGTCAAAACGCCCTAATAGGCTGCTTACCAAAAGCCCAGAGTATTGTAGGTTACTTAAACAAAAATGTTGGGAACAACTTCTCCGAGTTTGTACATTAAGGTCAAGTAGGACAACAACAGCTATTGTTTAATAAGTGAATGTGATCTAGACTATAACCATGTGATATTATCCTTGATTAGTCATTCTTTGAACATTTCCTTTTTTTGAACCACTGGAAAGTTCAGAGTCATGTTAAATCTCAGCTCCTCCTCTTTGTATTTCTCTGCAGAGTCAGGCTTAGCACTGGGAGCTCCGCCCTGATATTTTCCAGACTAAACTTCCTTACTCATGGTAACTCTTAGGCCATCCCACTCAATCCCCAAAGCTGCTGTCTCATGTTAACCCTCCAGGATGCTGATTCATGCTTAGCTGAGGCTTGTGGCAATGATTTCCTGTTTTCTCTCTCAGCCGGGGGAGGGGACTGAGGAGGACCATAAAAAGGAAAGGCTGGAGCGTGGACACAAAGCACAAATTGTACGGGACACTGTGAGGCAGAGCAGCTGAGCACACAATTGACAACAAAGGGAAGACTACATTGAAACAGGTGAGAATTTAAATTTTGTTTAAAAAATTATATTATGGCTTTATTTTATACTTATTTAATGTATTTATTTATTTTTTGCACAGGGAACAATGGAGACTGACAAGACGTTACAGTCATCAACTGAACCAATAACAGAGAGGTCAGATTGAACTGCTTGTGACATTTATCTTCACATTGTACAAAATCATGCATGCAAATCTGACCTTATTGTTATGTTTCTTCTACCAGGGATCTGTCTGAACAAATAAAAACGGCAACCAAGGACAGTCATGTGAGAGCAGAAAACACTGAGCTGATGCTGAGCTTCCAAAGGGGGCAGGTCACCTTACCACAGTACAAGGTAAAGCTAGTTATTCATAATGGAGTGGCTGTGTTTGCCCACCAACTCTATAACTCTACCATAATTAGTCTGACAGTTTATTAATACTCATTTGTCTTCATAGCTTCTACTATGCTCTCTGCATGAAATCTACACAGCGTTGGAGGAAGAAATGGACAAGAACTGTGAGCATCCCAGTGTTGCACCAATCTACTTTCCTTCTGAACTCGCCCGACTGGAGTCTATCGAGAAGGACTTGGCGTACTTCTACGGACCCGAGTGGAGAGAAAAGATGGAAGTCCCAGCTGCAACTAAACGATACAGCCACAGACTCAGACAGGTAAAAGCCCAAATAAAGTCCAAACAAAAAAAGAAAAATGTTTGATTTTGTTTTTTGTTTGTTCACTAACATTCATTTTCCTTATGTAACAGATTGGTAAAGAAAGCCCAGAGTTATTAGTTGCCCATGCATACACACGTTACCTCGGTGACCTGTCGGGGGGTCAGGTGCTCGGTCGAATTGCACAGAAGTCAATGGGGCTTAAAGGTTCGGGAGGTCTCTCTTTCTTTGCCTTTCCCGGCGTGTCCAGCCCCAACCTGTTCAAACAGTTGTACCGCAGTCGCATGAACAGCATAGAGCTCACAGAGGAGGAGAGAAGGAGCGTGTTGGAGGAGGCAGTCATAGCTTTTGAGTTAAACATCCAGGTAAGCATTTGACAAAATCACCTTTTCATTGATTACAAAATGTCATTGTCTTGTTCATAGTTACATGTGTGTTTTGTTGTTGTGCAGGTCTTTGATGGCTTGCAGACCATGTTAAGTCAACCTCAAGATAAGGAGAAAATGTCAGAGTCCACACAGATGAACACCAAAGCACATATGCAGAAATCCTCCATCAGTGTTGTCCCACTTTTACGAATGTTTGTGGGGTTCTTTGTAGCTTTGGTCACTGTCACTATGGGAGTGTATGCTTTTTAGATACTTTTTTTTCTTTTACTCCAATGTCCTTTAATTACTGTTCTGTAATTACTGTAATATACCGAAAATGGATAAGACTGTAAATTATAATTTACTACATTATTTTCTTAATTTTTATAATCTATTGTCTGTGCGAATAATGGATGGTTGACTGAATAACATGTGCAATATGATGTAAATATCTCATTAAAGTCTGTTTTCTTTTCATACCGGTTCTACTTAGCATTATTCTTGAAGTGCAGCTCAAAGAAGCAAGGAAAAATACAAATATTTTTATATTGCTCAAGTAAATCAATAATGTGCCTATAGATTTAAAAAGAATTTGACGCAGTCAGATGTAAGATATCGCAATATTCTATAATTGTTTATAAAAATATTACCTTTCTATCATTCATTGACTTCATATATATATATATTTTATCGTTTTACCAAGTACAAACTAAAGTTTTACCAAATAAAATAAGTAAAACTAAAGTAGCATAATCGGAAAACCTAATTATTAGCTAAAAATGTTTCCTGACTATGAAATATGAATATGAAATAAATCACACTTGTATCCAATTTGGTATCCACTTTAATTGAAGTTTAAATATGAAATTAAAACAAAATATTCCTCAGAAAGTTTGTTACAACTACTTAAATGTTTTCTGGAAACAGGGAACAGTGCCGTTAACTGTCTACCTAGAGGTGAACTGTGTATCAGTAATGATTGTACTTCACAGAATTGACTAATATTAGTTTAAAAGGCACAGCAGCACTGTGATACAGAAGTGCCTGACACTTTGTCCTCTAGCATTGGGAAATTTTCCAAACATGTCATCATGTCAACATTCAATGATCATGCCATATTCTTACTGTATGCATTTTAAAACTGATGAGCAGTGTGGTCATACATCACCAGTTTAAGGTGGCCATAAAACAGATACAAATGTTTCTGACTGTAACGTCAGATTAGAACATCACAGTATTATTATAATCACACAAACAGAGAACACACTGTGTGCTTTTTGAGCAAAAAGGTGGCAGTCCTAAGGTGTTTAAAACAAATAAATCGAGAAAACCTACCAACCAACTTTTCAAATATCCATTTTGCGAAACAAGATAGCCCTAGTGATGTCTAAAAACACAAACGCAGAGTTGGATTTTATACTTTTCAATTGCACAATGTGTTAAGGTTTGTAAAGGACACACACTTACCCGGAATACACAGAAAGAAACAACATAATAAAAATACCTTTGATTACATTACATTATCATTTGCTACCTAAACAAATGCTTATGCATCATATGGCACATTGCCCGATCATAAAAGGCAAAATGGTTTAATTTCTTACTTCAAATGCGGACTGGGCTGTATGTACATTCTTCTTTACCTGGGCTACAGCTGGTAGAACAGCAAAGTTTGTAAGGTGCTTTGTAAATGCAGTCAGATGTGAGGTGTTAGTTGGCTTCATAAGAGGACAACAGAGCAGCGTCCACTGGCTCCATGCAAGAGGGGCAGGTGAAGGAGCGCATCAGCCAAGGGTCAATGCAATCCACGTGATAAATGTGTAGGCAGGGCAAGAATCGAATAGGGTCGCCATATTCAAAATCCAGCATACAGATTACACACCTAGGGAATAAAACACGATTAACTTTGACACAAAGTTTTCAGACAAGGTCAGCTTCAACAAAAACATATGCGACATTACTCTTTAACTTTCTTGTCAGATGGGTCAGAGCCAGGGTCAAAGATGCCTTTGGGCAGGTGATGGATGAGCCCGATGCGCTGGGCGATGCGGATCTGCTCTTCTTCAGTCAGCTGGCTCGCCAGACGACTCTCCCCTGGTGTGGGGTGATACACGGGCTGTGGACGCTCCTAAGACACAAGAACAGCCGTTTACACGGAACCGTTTGGGGCAAGGTGCACTTATAATAATCCAAATTCTTTATTTAGTTTTTGTGCAATTGGTGCTGCGTGACTTTATCCTTAGTTAAATGTATAACAGAGTTGGTCAGATCATTTGGCTCCGTGACTGACACACACACCTGGTATGGCGGCGGAGGCTCCCCGGGCAGACTGCCACCCTCAGACTCGTTTAGCAGAGACACGTCGTCTGCTCCTTGAGGAAAAAGACAGTTCCCCATTGAAGAGCCACCACCATGAGAGTCCAAATGACCACAAACTGAAAAAACGAGCGTAAAAAAGTCGAACTAACTAGCTATCGAAAAGACCCAAATGCTTGTTGTTTTAGCTAATATGTTAGCCCATTACGCAATCATCGATATATGGATGACAAAACAATAAATATAAATGGCTATATCGTGATAAAAGTAGTCCGAAAAGGGCAGGCAGGTGACAGATTTGCAATGACAAAACCACGGCTAGTTTTCGAGTCAACTGAGCAGTGCACTGTTTACTAAATGTAGACCGGATGTGTCGTCATTGGTGTTCAGCTGTTCACAAAAAATATTTTTGTCTATCCAACTTTGACTGGATTTTTTTTTTTGCCTTTCAATTACAATACTTATTATAAATACACCAACTCGAACATTTTTTGATTTGAAGCTTTAAAAATAAATGATTACAAATAATAATAAAAAAATATACCAATTTAGCCCTGGCTAATTGGTGTAATCATACCTCATTCGTCCAGTAAGATCCATCGCAGAAAAGTAATTCTGATTTCATGAAAATCATTGTCCAGATGCATGCTATAACTATAGCTTCCTGAAGTATTTTACATTTTGAGGACTTTTTCCCATTCAAAAGACAAGTATCGATTACTTTACTAGTAAACTAGTCAGCGATTCTTTTTTTTTTCTGATTTGTCAACTTGTCAAACACTTATTCCAATTCTTTTTTTTTAAATTCAAAAATATATATTAAAAATAAAATTTTGTGTTATTGACTAAAATCAGACAGTAAAATGTTTTAGATTCACATGTTTTAGAGTCTGTATATAACAATTATCTAAATATGGTTACGATTACTATCACAATTATTCAGATTAATCGTAGCAGCCCTACAAGACATATTTTGTTTAATTTGTTAATTGCTATTGCAAAGGTTTTATGGATTAGCCTTGGATTAGCCTATAGGTCTTAAATTAAAGACAATTATTTGATTCAACAGAAACTATTTCCTTTGTACACAAAACACATTACACACCGTGGTACAGTCAAGAACATCCTTTTATTCAATCAGGTGCTGCTCTTTTCAAACTGTGTTTTTCTTCTTATGGAAAAGAAACTGTAATTAACACATGCATTTCACTTAGAGCTCTGGGGGTGTTCTCACACAAAAAGTGCACTGAGGGCATCGATAGGAGGTGCAGAGGTGGGAGTCAGGGGCCACAGGAGCTGCTTTTCACTAATTGCCATAAAATAAAACAAAAGAAACAACAAAAAGACAAGAAGCAGTCCAACATGAGGCAAAATGCAGAGAAATGGAGGGACTTCCCTGTATTCTCACATGTTAAGGTCAGGTTCCGCTTTTTCTTTTGAAAATGGCTAATACTGCTAACCAACCATTTGAAATAATACTTTTCTTGACAACATTCATTCATTAGCATGTGGGATATGTCCGAGAGAAGTGCAAACCCTACCTTTGACCTCATGTTAGATGCATCCGGTTATAAGGTGCTTAGGCTATAGCTTAAATTTACAGTCTTAGGCTTCCTCAAAGGAAGCCACAATGACAACATACCCTGATATTATGCAACGAAATCTATTAAAAAGAGGAGAAAAAAAATGAAACGGGGAATAAAATCAAGCAAAAATAAATACAAGAAATTTAAAAGCACATTGTTATCTATAAACTATAAAGCAGCCTCCCACAGTTTATTCAGCACACAACCCCACAATCCCCCTGAATCCCTGCTAATAGCTCTCCTCCCACTCTGGGACACCCCCAAAAAGCCCATCAGCGTAATTTGTTCACTTACATTAGCTGTTGAATGGAGAAGCTGAGATGGGTATGGTAATACAATGTGAAGCATAGACAAGAATAACATGTGAGCTAACTGCATTCTGCTCAGACAAAAGTTTGTCAGCAATATTTTTATACCCTCCTCAACAGCAGAGAGGGTGGAATAGATGGACAGTGAAGGATAGTGTGTGTGTTTATGTGCGAGAAAGATGCCGAGCAACAGACACACAGTTACAGACTACTCCAGTGTCTACAGAAAAACAGACAATGGAGACAGAGGGCAAGAAAAGGAGCTGAACAAGAACTTTTTTTTTTAACTTCAAACATTTTTCCCATTATTTATCAATAAAAAGTAAAGAACTAATTCACACCATTTCCTTTTGTACTATATATATATACTGTATATATATATACGGCTTTGAAAATGTTGAAAAGGAAGAGAGGCTAATGGGGTAAAATGGAAAGTGTTTTTTACAAGGCATTAGGGAAAAGTTGCCCTCAGATGCTTAAATGGTGCAGATTTTACTCCTAGATGCAGCACTCGGGGACAACCTGCTACCTCGAGCCATTTTGAAAAGGGCAATCTGGATTACAAAATGGGTGTCTGTGAACAAAAGGCACTTTTAAGGGACAACCTTTAACTGCTGGGAATCTATACACTACAGCACAAGCACTAAGAGTCATTTACAGAGAGGGAGTGGAACAGGGGAGAGGCTCACTTGCAGTCTGCTTCATCGAATGGTCAGATTTTTAGCTTCTGCAACCCACAACATGCATGTCTCTTCACAACCTGCTAACATTAAATTTACTAAGCAAGTCCTTAAAACTGTGTACCACCTCTACAAAAAGGAAATGCCAGAAATATGTTGGAAGTCTTAAACTGCTGGTCACTTTCAGGCAGTGTGAGGGTCCGTAGAAAAGGGACTATAGGTTAATTTATTCTAAAGGTTGAACCAAAATGCCTTTTGTGTCACAACCTTAAAGAATAGGAACCTCTCCCCCACTCGTACAACAGAAGAATACACATAGAGAGGAGTATTAATGCTGTTTCCTAAATTGTCTGTTTTGTTCATTACCTTTCATTTACAATAGTTCTGAAACTACTTAATTGTGTCTAAGCACCAGGTTTATCTGATAAAATACAATTCTCTGTAGAAGTTGTGTAGATTTGTGTCCTTCAGCCCTCCCACATTTTTATAAACAAATGATTACACATAAAACATTAAAAAAGACAAAGAAATAAAAACAAATACCCCAAGTTACAAAGATTTTTTCATGGCCCTCTAGTTTAGAGTCCTGGAGCTTATGGACTTGAAACAAATACATTTTTTTTTTCTCTTTTCATTTAGCTTTCTTAAAAACCTCTAACAGACAAACACAATGATCTACCCAATGCATTGCACGTGGCTCAATCAACACATTTTCAATAATAATACTTTCCATCAAAAAGACATTTTCTTCAAACCTACAGGGGATTTCAGACAGTTTTGTCTAAGGATTAGGATGCTGCACTACAGAGGATAATGGCAGTGATTATTGATCATGTTGGTAACAGTTATGTGGCATTTTAATGTTGGGGAAACTGGATTTTCAGAAATTAACTGGACTGCCAAAGGTACAAGACGTAAACGGAGCATACTTCATTAATGTAAATTATCTAGGTGTATCTTTACAATAGTTTTGCCAATTGTTTCCATAGGATTTTATTTTTTTTTTTTTACTAAATGCATGTAGAGTTTACAGAGGCACTTCATAAATTCTTATCTCTCTTTTTGAGTAATCCATTTTAAGCTCAACCATGTCCCTGAAAAACAACCAGCAACAGACAGTCCAGTTATTTTATGAGGTTGAAATTTGTTTCTTGGTGATAGAAAACCAATATAACTGTAAAGTGAACATTTAATTTACATGTAACTAAAACACAATTCCTGGTAAAATGAAAAACCATTAACAAAGGCAATTTTGAGAACTAAATATGAAGGCTTCCCATAATTTGTAATTATGGTGGATTTTGTTACTTTAAACCAATTCAAATTGTGCATTATCTGGTTCTGGGCAGTAGATAGTATAATAGAATGAAGCAACATAAATTATGTTATGATCTGTTTTTGAGAGCTGTTATCAAAGGAAAACATGAGAAATTATTTTTTGTACCTTGAGTATACTATAACTAATAAAAATGAACATGCAAGCAAGAGTTTGAAAGTAAGACCAAAAGCCGCCTGCCCTCCATTCTCCAGAAAAACAAAAGGAAAAAGAATGTAAAATTATATAAAGCTGTTGTTGGTATTATGTAAATTAGTCTAAAATGTATGACAAGATATTGTTGCTGCTCATAACTATGAGAATCCTGTGTATACTATATGGGGAAGCAAATCCCAGAGATCAGCACAGCCACAGTCCTGAGGCCTACTCCAAACCACTTCCTAACCCACTCATTTGACCTTAATGTGCAATACATTTCATCCCTAATTTAAAATAATAGTGCATAGTGAGGGGACGAAACAGCATGTGTAGAGTTAGTGTTATGACTGTGTTCAATCTTCCATAATGGCCTCATGGCTATCACTTCTCTCACAAAAAGACACCCTTTTACTTTTGACAGGTAAACAACGACAAGCCCCTTAGTGCATATAAGTCACACCATTTTATGGTGTCACTTTAATTGGCCAAATATGAACTGAAAGAGGCAGAAGGCCGAGCAGTGGAGGCAATCTGTGGCAGTGCAGATGTTGTGCAGCAGGTGCTGAGATGGCGGTTAGACGGAATATTGAAAAATGTATCATTACAGATAAAAAGCAAATCTGACCATTTCCAAATTGTGTATATTTAGATCTCTCAGCCAATGCATGGAGTTTCATTATGAATACAACATCAAAATACAAATTATAAAAAATACATATTGGTCATAGTTAATTTGCCCAACTTGGTTTTGATACTTAGTGTTTGAGAGACCGTTCCTCGTCTTCCTCTTCCGTCGTCCTGTATAATGAGCCTGTACACTTAGTTAGATGCTTCCGACAAAAAGGGGATGAGTGATGGGCGTTTTGTGTCAAATCGTGCAGATATGGACATCCTCTTGGGGGTGGTGGGTTCTTCAGGTTGTGCAGAAGTATTTTCAATGGTGATGATGACGGAAAAATACTTTTTATTGTTTACAGTCGATTTTTAGCTGTGGTTTTTGCTATCCAATTTTCTTGAAATACTTTCTATATAAGCTGTGTTTTCATTGATGCCTTGTCAGAGGAACCAGGACTGTGGAAGAAAAAGGAAAACAACATTAGTATTTGTAACATAAATGTAATATATTAACCTCCACTAGATGGCCACATACACCATGTTTTACAGTCTCAAAGCTAACTCAGGTTTTCCTCTTACAGTTTGACTCGCTTACATATAATTTATTTCAAAGTCACAAGTAAAAGCAAATTTTTGTTCAGGATGACGCCATTTTCTATTTACCAAACCATGGACTCTAATTCCTCTGTCAAGCCCTACCAGCTTGAATGAAAGATGATCGTTCTAATATGTCTGCGCTCAGTAAGTCAGAGTGGTCTCAGGCTACACTATAGAGCTATTGAGTGAAGCTACTCCCAGGATCTCGTTTCTCGGTGATAAGAGGCAGAGGAGTCGTTGGCATGGACCCAGACAGTTTTTGGCTGTAGCATGCTGACATTCCACAGGCCACGGCTGAGGGAATGCAGCACAACCACTTTTAACAGTCCCACACTCGAGTCGATCCTCCTTCTAAGCCATAATTCCTCTTTCAGATAACTGCTCCTCCTCCTGGTTTGACTTTTCTAAACCCATCTCTCTCTTCTTTCCCCTATCTCACTCTTGACTCTTTCAATGTAATCCTTGGCAGTGGAAAGTGACCCCCCCACCCCCCACCCCCCACTCACACGCACGCACGCACGCACGCACGCACGCACACACGCACGCACGCACGCACGCACGCACGCACACACACACACACACACACACACACACACACACACACACACACACACACACACACACACACACACACTTGCTTCAAGTCCAAGTTCAACTGCCTCTGACATCATGTCTGGTTGCCCACAGCAACCAGACAGCCTGGACGTGACTGTGAAGTGCAGCAAGCTTAGACCAATTCCCTCTTTTCTCTCTCTTTCCATCTAGGACACCATACTTTTGACAGAGGAACACAACTGTCTCTCCGAGTATGCCTGCAGAGACAACATTTCACCAGCAGAGACCTCCTCAGTCCAGCTTTTGCATGCCTCTGCTCTGCAGACTCACTCTCTCTCTCTCTCTCTCTCTCTTTGGCTAGTTGGCTAGCCGGCCGCTAGGCGGACTGGCAAGGCCTTCGTCTGAACTCTCCATATGCCAGAGAACAGCAGGATGAGCCGAGACTTCGGTTACTCACCTTGGCTGTGACTGACCTACAGGGCTCATCTACCTGTTCATATACATGCTGATCAAGTTTATAAAGCAGTTAATAGCCACACTCAGTATTTTATGATTAGCCATTTTGCTTGAACTGTTCGACAGATAGTCTGTATGCACGTGTTTACTTTGCTGCTTTGAATAGTGTTTGGATGTTTTCAATGCCAGGGCTACATCTGTGGTGAATGGTGCAGGTGGGAGCCCAAAAATACTAGATGGAGCAGCGGGACTAATGCCTGAGAGAGGCAGCGGAGCGAAGGGGGGCTGCACTGAGGAGGAATGCAGATTGTTTCCATGTGTGGGGAGGACAGGAGAGCTGGCTTCAGGCAGGTGCGGTTAGCCCTTAATGAGAAAAGTTCTGTTGGTGATGGAGAAGGCCCAAGATATTGCAGTCCAGTGGTAAAGCGCAGTCAAAGCTGTAACCACAATGTAGTGAACCGCTGGCTTCACAGGCAGTACAGATACACACTGTGGGGCCTTGCAGATAAATCAGCAGTGCTGCAGCTAAAACAAACTGGTAACATTAACATTCACTTTGAGCAACTGTTGAAGAACAGACACTGTAAACCAATACTGAAACTAACAGCCTCAATACACTGGCAACACCATCACAGTGAAGAACATGTATAAAATACATTTGAAAATTATATTATTATCACAATGCCATTTTTAGTTGTTGTTTTTTTTAAGTCACAGTAGCCCGAAGTGGACATATTTTACCATAGTTATTTTAAACAAGATTGCTTTTAGATTGTTTAGAATTGAAATATTAAAAACACTTTCTACACATGACTTTTTACCAAATGAAGCAAGCAACAGTTGTTGGATTATTGGTTATTGGTGTTAAAGAGGGAAATGTTTTCAGTTTGAATCACTGTAGTGTTGCCATTGTATCACAACATGCTTGTCCCTTCCAACAGGCCATGTGTATGTACATGGATGTGTTGTGCAGTGGCAAATGAAAAACTGGGAATAAAAGACAAAAAAATGGCAGGCGGGTAAGATGGATGGTGGGTGTTACTTAAATGTGGGTGCTTGACGGGGTACCTGAGTCTGCTGGGGGATATTCAGAAAGTTGTCCCGTGTTCCGATGCCGACAAACCGGTTGGGAGCTGTGGACCCTGGCGTGGAGTATGCTACAAACAAAGAGAGAAGTGTGTACATGCTTTTACACACACGGATACACACTGAGCTCAAAGCTGAGCCTGGTATTCTACTTTGACTTGGCTCAATATAAGATCAAGTCCGTCAAAGTCAGGGGTACTGAAGCCCCATTAATGCTTTGCTCAGAATTATGAGCAGGTTTGGAGGAGTATTGCTTTATCTTTACTGTATACTAATTCTTATGTGAAGGGGTAAATAATACTCATCCCAACAGGAACATGTTGCCTTTATAGTGTGATCATTTAGCAATGCCACAGGATCAAATTTAGGGCAGTTGTGCTATCTGGACTCCAACATGGCGGCTGAGAATAGTAATGTTTGGTGAGGGGCATGTATGACAAGAACCAAAAAAAAAAAAAAAAAAAAGATGTGTTTCATAGTAATACATACATGGGTCTATATTCATGTCTCCATGTGCTTGAAAAAACAAAACATGATTTATGATGGAAAGTAGTGGTAACAGCCATAGCCATGAAGAAACTGATGGTAAGCAGCATATATTTCTAATATCATAAAATAAACTGATAGAAAGTGACATGTCGATCTCATATAATTGAAGGGGGAGAGGTGGAAAGCTTGACAGAACAGGAAGAGCGGAAAAAGTCAAAACCAAATAAGGAGAAGGTGACCCGGTGGCTCCGTCCATTGCCCCATGGCGCTGTGCCTCTCCCGTGACCCGACTCTTGCACTGCACCTGTCTTGGGTGGAACTAAAACCTCACCACTCCTCAGAACACCCCTCTCTCTCACTCCCGCAGCACAGAATATTAATATTAATAGCTTGACCTGAACAGTATATGACTCGCACAGTAAATGTGTTTTTGTTGTTAATATTTAATTGTTGTAAGACTGTGTGATATTGACAAGGGAATTTGATCAAGTGGAGCAAGATTTTTTTGGAGTCCACGCCAACTGCCCTAATTTTGTTCCTTTGAAAAGAAAAAAAAAGAAAAAACAGAAATATAGGCAAGAAACAAAGAGTAGAGGATGAGACTACATACATCAAATAGGTCTGAAAATAGGGGATAGACTGTATAGTCATAAACAGACATGCAAAGTCTGTTATAAAAAGATTGGCTGCTAAAGAGGCAACATGCTCAGGCCCTGCTGTGCTCGAATGGTGACGTAAAAGTGCTATTAGGAAACCCAACACCAGAGAAGAGTCAAAATGAAAAGTTGTAATAAAGAGGTGGGTCTGGTTGATGCAGATGTTTCGTAAAGATATGAAGGAGAAAAGAGTGATAGAAGGAGAGGGAGAGAGAATGAATGTGGATCTCTGGTTAGGCATAGGCGTGGTTTCTGCCTTAATTAAAGTTTTTGGACAACTGGTAGGTGGTAACAGTAAACAAATATCGGATCTCCAATAAACCTCTCTAAAACGAACACGTTTATGGGTAGTGTGTGTTATTTTGCGGAGCATTTATGTAGCTACAAAGATCCTACCCAGGGTTGAGAGAAGCGCCTCTAAAATCTATAGGGAGCCTGGGGCAATCACAGGGGTTTGTGGAGGGGGAGTGGGGTGACTTACACGGAGATGCGGGTGAGCTGAGTCCACCATCAGTGTGCGTGCTGAGGCTTTTAGAGTCGGGCATGGGGAGGGGCACAGGGCGCGCCACAGGGGGCGGCGGGGGCAGCAGGAAGGAGCCCGGCATTTTGCTCTGGCCGCCTCCATTAGGCTGCAGATGGATCATACAGACAGGGTGAGCATGGCACCCCCAAGATCATATACAGTGAGGAACCAACAAAGAGTCACATGCAAGAGCAGTAAATATATCCATATGTACAAAACATACAGAAGTAGTCGCCAAGCTTACAAAACATTATTGAACAGTGTGTGTATTTCACAACATAGAGGGAATGGGAAAGATGATGGGATTTTGTTGTGCAGTGTACTAAAACAACTTGTGGGTATGGAATGTGAACAAGAAAGAAGAGGATGGAAATCATCTGGATTTTCAGTATAGGTTTACAGTGGTCTTACAGTCATCTAAGTGAATGTGTCCATGATATTTTGTCAACTCTATATTGTTGAAAATGCAACATTGCCAACATGGCAGCTCATTATGAACCTTATTCTAGAGATCACTAATACTCATGTAGTCATAGCAACAATCAGTGCATCAAAGAAAAATGTATCCGCAAATGACATTAGGTTTTTGCATTCACAACGTTTCACAGTTTTGCAGTACATTCGTAGGGGTTTAAATTGCGTGTAATAATTATTGGATCTTACCTGAGCGCCAGGCTGTCCTGGGCTGTCGGTGCAAACAAACTGCACAAACTCCTTAAGCGGGTCCTGGTGGTGGTGGTAGCGTATGGTTGGGTGGGTGAAGTACGGGCTGGACTGCTGGATGATAGAGGAGGAGGGGAAGTGCAGAGCAGAGGCTGAGGCACGGGGACTTCCTGATTGGACCAAGCAAGAAACAGAAAGAATAAGGAGAGTGCAGTCCTCTACGCTTTAATACAATTAAAACATTATAATGTAAAAATAAAAACAGACTTGGTAATAACTAGAGATAATATACCTAAAACACTATGGCTATTAGTAACTATGAATGTTGGGATTTTTTGGAGTGGTAACATTAGAAGCCTTGTTTCAATCTTTACAGCCACACAGGCTGCACTAATATTTTACATTATTTCTAAATAAATGGAAAAATTCAAATTTTCTGTCCAACAAATTTACATACATCTTGGTAATGCCACATGTGCTCGCATGCACACACACACATGCACACGCACACACACACTTCTATTTGTATTTTGTGAAATCATTTAGCGACAGAATCTTGATGTAGTTAAGTCCAGTGCTCACTCCCAGCAGAACCACAGCACGCCTCCCGGAGACAGTGAAAGACTGTGGTATATCTCTGTGGCCTCAGTAATTTGGCACACCAAACAAAAAAGCTAAGCTGCTAGGTGAGGAGACGCTGGCAAACAAGCATCTGTGCATATGTCTGTCACTGAGATCTAAAGTGTTTACTGGGCCAAATACTGAATGGTCAACTTTTCTTGTTTTTTTTTTTTTTGCATGCGATTCAGTTTGTCATTGAGACAATATAGATGTAATGATTCTTGAGTGTTTTGTCTTACGTGAATGTGCTGTAGTCTTTTGCAGCCAAACTCGTACTTTGTATGTATGTGTGCACAAATGCTGTCACAATGGTGCACTCTTCAGACAAGAAGAATCAGACAACAGTCATTTTGGCAGCTCTCCACACTGATCCACAGCCAACAACAGACCATAAAACACTGTCGACGCTGAAACGTTAAACTCAAAGGCTGAAGAACAACCACAGTCTGGTTGAGACATGGTTTGTCTCACATCTTGTGTCTACCTCCATCTTCTTTAGTTCTTTTAACTATTTCCATTATCATCTGGTCTCTTTATCAAACCAAGACCTCCAAGGGACACTGTATTTGCATGTCAGCCATCTTCACTAAGAGAACACCCCACTAGAGAGTAAAGGTACCCCTGCGCACACCTACACAATCTTAAACAAAATATCAAATTTCATTACATGCAGATTTTACAGAGAATTTTGTTGCTGAATAACAAAGAACCATTTGGTTTAACATCCCTTCAACTCAAAATCAACAAATGCTGTTGAAAATATTCAAATGCATAATTAAATAAAATGTTTGTTTTGATTTCTCAATATTATACAGAATGGACTTCCACGATTAAACAAAGTGCTGAGATAATGGACAATTTTGGCCTGGACATTATGTTTGGAAGTTACATTCAATAAATTTGGACACAGAGGGCAATGAGTCTGAATGACCTTTGTGTAAGGTCTGGTTTGGCTCCTAACCAAATTAGCCCGTTGAGAGACAAATGGAATTAGAAGGAGACAGGGAAAGAGAGAGGGTACTTTATGGCTTTGAAAAGTGAGACCAGCCCAGAGGGACACATTGGCAAACTTAAGATGTCTGAGACTCTGGGAATACCCCAGCTGCAGATTGTGAGACGGTGATGAGCATCCGATTGAGGCAACTAAGTCTTTGGATGACAGCATATGAAAATATATATTACGAGCTATACTGAGTTTCACTACATCCTTAGTTTCCTTGTTGTTGACGATGAGCAATGTTTTTGATCCTGATATACCAGCTGATGTCCAGCTAAAATGTGTTTTCAAGACAATACAACAAAAAGCATGAATTTGAATCAGTCACAAAGACATGATGCAGCAATGATATCATGCAATGACAATATTAACACTAACAGGCACAAAGATGGATGGAAAAAGCTGAAAGAGAGAGAGAGAAAAAATGCCAAGCCATGATGATACTGAACACTGGACAGATGAAGCTCTTCAGGTGTCCTCAGCAGGATTCCAAAACCACTGTTTTCAGTTCAGTTGGTAGAAATACATTCTAAGGCAATGGTTAGTCGCATTTCTTTGTAAAAGGAACAATTTGAGATCATGTTTGACACTCCCTTTTCTTCTCTCTCTTTTTCAAAGTCTATCCAAAGAGGCTTGGGATCGTCGTGCGTCTGGGCAGGGTCTCACCTGGTCTCACTCCTGCCAGCACAGGCAGCGGGTGGTGTGTGAACGCCATGCGAGGGGACCTCGTCTGTGAAGTCAGGGCGTTGAAATCAAACTTCCCCGGCTTCTTAAGTGAACCGGGCGAGGACAATCCTGGCGAAAAAAATGGGATCAACAAAAAAGTGGAGGGAGAGGGAGGAAAAGAGAGAGGTGGTTTTAATTAACAAATTGTTTAAAAAAAATAATTTTAATCAAGGGGACTTGAACAAACATGATTTTTGATTGGACTTTTCTTGAGAGGTTGGTGGCAGGCAATGGTTGTCGGCCACTAACTACTATTAACTTGTCTGAGACAATCCCATGACTTTGTAAATATATTTGTATGCTAGCCTGACTACAATACCCTTCTCTGTGCCACAGTATGTTTTGAATCTCATCTCAGTTTCTCTCTCTCTTTCAGGTGCCAACTCTGGGCCCTCTGTGTACAAGCACGGCCACCACACAGCCACAGTCAGCTACTTGTGGTCTGGTTTCAGCAAAAGGCTGTCGGGCTGGCTGCACAAGAAGAAGGCTTCATTCACAAATAGCACACTTTGTACAGTATGGACACGGCAGCTGCTGAGTGCGAAAGACAAGCAGACGGACAGAGAGAGGAGACAGAGGGAGAGAGGGAACGAGAGAGGCGAGAACAACGTGGGAGACATGAAAATATGCGAGCAGGCGAGGGAGCAAAGCAGAACCTGTGAAAAATGCAGCAGCGTCTTGTTTTTCAATGCGTTGCTTTGACGACTTGTATGAAATTGGGATGTCATAAGATGTTAAATATGGTTATTATCTCTCACTCTCACACGCTTGATGTCTGAGCACACTCAAAGCACAGCCGCACATTTAATCAGAAAAACAAAGCGCTCACAACATGACATTTCACTAATAAAACAATTCACTTTTTCCTCCACTGAGTTTGTCTTTAATCTTCCTACAAGTGAACGATTTGATAATGTTCTCCTTCAAAACTTTTTTAGACTGTTGTTTTGTAGTCTATTTCTAGCCCCCCCTCCACATCAAACAAGGCATTAAATACGATTGGTACTCAGTTCTCCAGCTGGAGATGTGTGAAAGTCTATGGGAGTGTGTGGGCGTGTAAAAAGCTTCCTTCTCTGTGTGAAAGAGTTAAGTCTCTAGCAGGTGGGAGTGAATATGTGTGAACCATTTATGTCTTCAGCAGACATATATTCCATTTTCCCCCCGACTGTAGCGAGTCTGGGGGCGTATTGTACTGTCAGACAGATTCCAAGCATGAAGACAACCTCGATCCCACTTGTGACACCAAGAGTTAGTGCTGATCGTTGACATCGTCACACCAGGCGTAAACAGGGAATAAGATTGGTGTGCAGTGACTTTAAATGAGGATAGGGCTGGAGGGAAATGCTCACATAGGGTCAGAACAGGGATTAGCTGCCAATTTACATAAATATCATTTGTCAAAATATGCAAAAATATTGTTAGTAGTTTTAATGCCACAATTCTTTAAATTGCTAGCAAAATTAATCTGAAGAGTTCATTTTTACAGTAAATTGAATTGTTTGTTACTTACGTTTACTTGGGACTTGCCTACAGTACAATGAAAATAACTGGAATCAATGTGACACGATTGTTCCATTTTTGAATAGTTTTTACATGATGCAATCAGTTCAAGTGCTCCAATCAGGAAACAATAAATATCACATTTGGACATCTGTTAGTGAATGTGTGCTGTAACTCTCACTAAGGGAATGTGTAAGACAATATCTGAGACCACGAGAAAGGGCTGATGGGGGAGTAAGTGTGTTTGAGTGTGTGTGCCACAACTGCACTGTTTCCTCTTCTGGCAAGCCTCCGTCTTTCACTGGCAACCAATCAAGCACTCCCTTGATGACCCTTCTGTCTCTTTGCACTAACAGGCCTACCACCAGATGCGCCTCTGAAGCAGAAGCTCACACACACAACTGAAGAAAGACAGTGGAGAGAGGTCTGAGTAAGTGAGGAGAAGTCAGGGAATCCTCTTGCCTGGACTGATTGAAACCACATATGGAAGCACAGCCATAAACCTCTATGGGCTTGTAACATTTAACTCAAAGCACTAAGCGTGTCCCCCTACACCACAAGTCCCCCGCGTCTCAGGAAATTTCACAATCATTTGGAACTAATATGAAATCATGGGTCTTTTACTTGCCTCCACTAACCTCCCCCAGCCCTTCTGTAGCCCCTGTGGAGCAGATGTCTCCTGCATCCTGGTGGATCCCAAGGCTACTCACACACAGAAACACCATCTGGGACCATGCTTCAGCTGTGGACGTGTGTGTGGACTGTTCGTGTGATTCATATGTATGAATGCATCTTAATACTGTACACTTGTGTCTGTGTGTGCTCTGAGCGCACAGACTGGGTGCACCTGTGTAGATTGTCTTTTGGTTGGTGTGTGCGAGTGGTTGCCCACCTGGACAGGGAATTCCCTCATGAGCATTGTCTATGGCAGGTGGTATCCTTTAGAACACGCACACACAATACTAGAGTCACATTTTAACACATATTCTGGACCTTAAAAAAACCAAGGAGATTTTCTAAGACTTTTTAAAATTTAAGTAAAACACTGATTAGAACTTAAAATGAAATGGATTCATGTTCTGTACTTGTCATCGAATTTGATGTGAGGGTTTATATTTAGAAGCGGTGGAAAGAGTTTGCTTAAAATTTACTTTTAATTTTAGATACATTTTAGATCAGTATTTTAATCAAACAATAAAAAGCTAATTAAGTTGTATTAGGTGTGGTCAATCAGAACTGGTGCTGGCGACAAAGGTGAGACAGCTATGGATTAGGACGATAACATTGCAAGAATTATGCTAAATTACAACTACAAGTTTAAAAATCTATTCAAAAAAGTACTCACAGTATAGTACTTACAGTAATGTGAGTAATTTTGTAATAAGTTGCTTTCAATCTGTAGCATTTAGCAAGCAATATAACAATTTCTTGTCTTTAAAGAGCAATTATCTATGTACTCATTTATTAACAGTGGGACTTTTATTCTGGAACACATTATTAGGAAAAGTCATGGGCTGGGATTTAGACATAGATTTTAGTAGGTGAGCGAGGTCAGCGCACATCTTATATTTTCTTGATTTTTGAAAATTACTCTAAATATATTAAGACAGATTAGGCAAAATGTATGTCTTCTCTAACTCCTAGCGTGTCTGCGTGCAATGAGAAAACTGCTGTGAGACTGTGGAGCTGTACCCAGATGAAGGGCCTCAGATGAGCAGCCTCTTAATTACATTTACAGCTAAGTGGAGCAGGAGAGCCGCCGCTGAGATTCCAAACCAACTAACCCTTCTTTCATTAGCCCTCACCCTGCGAGCACACATCAGCCTCCTACTTAGGCCTCTTCCCTCATTTACCTCCTACCTTTTCCAATTGCCTTCCTTGCTTTCTGTATCTCTCCTCACTGACATGACTGGTCCCTCCCTTGGGTCCTTCCTGCTGTACATGTTTTCAATTAGACAGAAGGGAAGACAGGGGTGGGAGCCTGAACGGTAGAGGTAGGAGCAGGGTTTTTACACCTTTGATCCACAGACGGTAAGCATCTTAATGAGGGATTTGAAGCACAGGGCAGCACCTAAACACCTGCAGGGGTGGGGAGTGTGATAAGCATGTGTGTGTTTTCCTGTGTGAATGTCTGCATATCGGGGGCTGTCATCGCATGTGCGGATGAACAGTGCATTGACATGAGGCCTGGGTAAATGAATTGGCCAGGGTCTGTCTGAGAGACTGGTTGTGAAGATTTGTGTGTGAGAAGAGAGAGGCAGAATGCAAACATGTGAATGTGCCTGCTGGTGTTGTCAATGTTAGCACAGTGACATCTGTCTGTTAAAGTAATGCTGGAAAAAGGACTCAAGAAACAAAAGATAAGAGATGCATGCTAAGCTATCAACTTGTGACTTCAGGATGTGCACACATTTCTGACAAATTCCATAAAATGTACTCCACTGAATGCTGTCCTACGATATATGCCAAATTTATGGTTATCAACTACTAATCTACTATTATTGTGACACACGACATTTAGTGTACTGGAGAATTGTCAAATAATAAAAATAACAATATACCTCGATTATTTGCTATATGATGATTTTGTATTCAGTTAAATGTTTTTGTTAAATGCGGATTCTAAATGCAGTGATTGCTTCCACAAAATGGACAACAGAAGTCTGTATTATTATGCCAAATTCAGTAGAAAATATAATGAACATACAGTCTATACTGTATGTATGTGATACATCCATACATTTGTGCACACACAGTGAAATGACTGAACTGTGTAATGATATATCAAGATATATGAGTGTAATCAATGCTCTAACCATGGTAAGGAAACTGCACGCCATCGTTTTCATGTTTTATCTTCCTCTCTTGCACACTCGCCAAATGGTGCTGCACTGAAAGTCAAGAAGGGTATTGTTAACGATGAGACAGCGTCAGGACGGAGAGGTGGAGAGTTTGAAACAGAAAGAAATGAAAGGAAAAACAATTACGTGGAGAACGATTGTGTGTTTGTGCTGAAGCTATGGAACTTTTTAAAAGGAGAAATCAGATTGGCAGGGTGTTTTCTAGATATGAAAACAGACAGCATAACACTTCAAAAATACAATTGCGTGCCACACTAAGCAATTAAAAATAAATTTTTATAATAAATACGTATAAGTTATTTAGGCCAGATTATAGCATCTGTTGATAATCAGTATAAGGTACATTATGGTTAAATATTTCAATCAATTGTGTTCAGTGTCACATGTGCAGGGCTCTATACAAACATAGCTTTAGTCACAGCAAGTGAGTATGGGGGAAAGGCAGAGCAGACATAGGTAGGTGGTTAATGAGACGGGACGAGAGTTACACATTTTAACAGTTCAAAAGATTAAGTGGTGACAAGATGAGTACCTGCGTCCATGTCATTGGGCCACACACTGGATTGAGAGGAGCTGGCGGCAGGGGAGCGTCCAGGGTAGAACACATCGTCTGTGGGGCTTTCCATTTCACTGTCGTCTAAAGACTTTCTCTTGGTAGAGCTAATACCATAAAGATAAAAAAAAAAGATTTACCTTTAAACGAATAATATTCAATACAAGAGACAAAGACTACTTAAAAGTACAATTAAGATGAGCAACAGACAGAACAGAAAGTCAGAAAAGAAGAAGTGCCGCATTAAACACTGTGCTGCAGAGAATGTTTGATGTCTGGGTAGTTTTTGTGTTCTTGTGTTGGTAACTACCTCCTGGGAAGATTTGCGTACAACTCCACCTCAGACCTACAGCGGCAACAGATGACAGAAGTGAAGAAAGAGAGAAAGTTAGGAAAGAGAAGAGCTGAAAAGACCTATATATCCATATAGATTAATCGGTTAACAATAGGACACACATAAACATGTACAAGAAGAGTAGGACAGGCTCCAAGTATGCAGATGAACTTTAGTACCAGATGCCATTCATAGTAACAAACCTCAGTGAAACAGCGTTCTTTGCCAGAAAACTCATTCTTCCACTAAGAACCAATATACTGTTGGCAGATATTACTGTGATTTCACACTTTCCTCTCATATGCCCTTGGCTTCACAGAGAATCACATTTGGATAGCACGGCTACTGCCACATGGTGACTTAAGCCCAAACAACACAAATGCTGTAGTGTCTTCTAAGACTTTTTTTTCTTGATAGTCACATACATCAGATGTTGCTGTAAGTGATTTACCTGGTTGAGGGAGGGGAGGTCAGGGATCGACGGCTCAAAGCCACTTGGTTGATGTTATAGTAGCTGGGGCTGCTGTCCAGGTCTGCCAAGGAGAAGTTAGGACCTGATGCTGTGGCTACAGGAGCTGTAGGTAAAAACAAACACGCACATTTTGCCTTGCTGGTCTTGGACAAGTGTAATAATGTGTGTGTCAAGGGCGTAACTTTACGTAGGACTGGTGTGGACATGTCAGCTCAGAAGGCTGAGCTGACAGGGGACAGTCTCCACCAACTCCTCATTCATCTCCGACAGACCATTACCCGACACTTTCCTCCTTTCCGCGTTTCTAATACGCTGCTCTCTTTCTGTACCACGCTGCTCTCAAAGCCTTTCTATCTCAAAGCCGCATATCCCAGTCAGAGCTCCCTCCTCTTTCCTTCCTCCAATCATTTAAAAGGCCGACTCCAACTGCGATTGGATTTAACTGTTTTAGATGTTGTGTGATTGGCTGAACACGTGTCACGCTACGTGACCAGAGTTGTGACTACTGACCAGCACTGGCACTGACAGCGGAGTGCTAGCTATTCAGCTGCATTAATCAAATTGACTAGAATTTCGATGAAAGATTTATTTGTAAAAAAAAATGTGTATCATGTTCGGTTTGTATATAAATGTAGAGTGTGTAGTGAGACAAGGATGCAGCTAAAAAGCCAAAGAGAGATATTCGAAACTATTTCACAAAATAACAATGCATAAGTGTCATAATGGTGCTTCAATATAATGTGGCATAGTAAAAGTGTTTAATCAAATGTTCTTATTTACTACACAACAAAAGCCATAGCCATTCAGCCTGATTCAGATCATGCTGAAGAGACAGGTTCAGACTGACACAGTGTTCACATTATTCCAACATGAAACTTGGTTCTCTGAAAATTGTACAATTGTAATTGTTTTCAGTTGTAATATGATTTAGTGTTTATGCCTTTTATACCATTGTACCACACAGATGCATTGATGTATAGCTATGAATTTAGAAACAAAGTTGAGTGGAGAATGATTTGCTAAATTTGTTTGCTTTTATTGTTATATTTTTGGAATTGTCAATGTTTAGTAGTATTTATTAGATCAAATAGCCTTAAAGACATAACAGTTTGTGCACGTTGAACATAAGCACTTTGTTGTAATTCTCCACAATCAAATAAACTATATTTTATTAAATATAATTAGTAATGTGTTTAGTAAAGCAGGTTCAAATGGGGCTATTAAATTGTGTGTACAGATAATAATCTTCATCTTTTATTTTTCAACATTATTTCTTTGTTTCTATTAGTGATATTTATACATTTGACACGCCCCCACCCACGAGCACTGGTGTCCCCACCAATCCTCAAGACAAAGTTACTCCCTTGGTGTGTGCGTGTGTGTACATGTGTGTGCATGTGAGTGGCACTTACTTTGTGAGACTCGGACGAGCTCTGCCACATTCCACACCCCTGATGTGACAAAACAATCCTGGAAACTAAGGTGTCCTGCATAGAAACACACATCATCAGACAAACACAAACAAATGGACCAAACAGTCACATCAGATATTCAAAGCCTATGATTAAATGAAACCCTGAAATCAACCCCCTTCGAGAGTTCGCCCATCTGCAACTATGTTTGTGGATCAACATCTGGGTGAATGTGTTTGCTAATTGGATCTATAATTGGAATATGTTAGGTCCGATAAGCATGATGGAATAAATTCTAGTATGATAATGTGACAGTGTTTGGACATGGCTGAGCTTACCGTTAGGCGGCGGTTTGATGTCTGTGTCTCCCTGTTGACTGGAGCTGTCTGATTGTCCAGATTCTGCAGAAAGGTGAAAACACAAAAAGGATAAGTGTGTGTAAAACCAAGTAACAAAAGTAGCGTACAATGTTACATTGTTGCCAAGACAGTGATATGGGAGGTGATAGTGTCTATATGAGGCACTTGCAGTATGTGGTGGTGTATGGTGTACATCTTGTGAGTATCTGTGTGAATTCACACATTTTTGTGTGACAGCATGTATCAAAGAATGTTATCTTCATCACTCTGTGTCCTTTCTGACTTGAGGTGTCTTGATTTACAGAGTGCTGCTATGCCATTTAGTATCTCACCACGCAATCATATCCCTCTTGCTAATCCTATTTAATACCTTCTTGCTGGTAGGGATTTAGTCCTTGTAAACAGAGCACCTTACGCATCAGCACACATATGAACACACACCCACACGACCACACTCAATCTGTTTTCTCCTGTAAATTTTGTTTCATACTTAATACATGATGTAATCCCAGCATGGACACACAAATAAACGTAACACACCAGAGGCCTCATAAGCAGCTGAACTGCAAAACCCTCAGGGATTTTTGTTAAACACCACAAAAAAGTCTTTACTCATCATTTTTTGATTTTACAAGCCCAATATGTTCAAACTTGAACAAAGTATGGTCAAAAAACACCGCAGCTGCCTTACTGCCCTGATCTTTGAGTAATAGAGAGAGGAAACTTTAGAATGAATTCATTTTTGGCTTGAAGTTCAGCCTATCTAGACTGAGGCTAACTAGTATCTAAGCTAGCTAAAGGAGGTGTTTACCTCCAGTTTTTGGGTAACACACCACACAGACCATGCCAGCAGCACTTGCCTTTCAGCCACACTAAGCCACAGATTACTGAGCAGAAACAATAACAGACCTGTCTCTCTACCCATGAAGAAGTGCTTATACAGTGAGAGAGAGGCGAGACAGACGGCTGTGCAAGTGAAAGAGCTCACAAATGTAAGGGAGATTCCCATTCCCTGCTCTTCTCCTGCTGAATGTCTCGCTTTCTCCGTCTCTCACTCACTGACTGTAATCCTGGCAGCCATCTTAGAGCTTGGCAGCCATCTTAGTTTTGGCTGTAGCGTTGCATTCCAGTTAACTGACGATACTCGCTCCAAACATATGAGGCTACACCCCACCGTGCATGCACTCAGCACTCTGGTACACACTATGCACTAAGCAGGGAAACATATATGATGACCTATCAAAGCGGTTAAATAGCCGGACTTCAATAGCCTTACTACTACCGCTGTGTAGAATTTCACTCTAGGATTGTACAAGGTTCATTCAGGGTATTTCACACACACATCCAACATTTGGGGCATCAATTGTGGACCTACTGAGTATTTATGTGTCAATATGTGCAGAAGAACAATAGAAGATCAATGAATCCTCCAAGACCTTCAGTTCATTTGGACACATCTACATCTTGAAACATCTACTTCTAATCTTCTTAAAGTTGGCCTTGGGCGACCTGATTGTTTTGCTCTTTCTGACATGCAAACCACTAAAAACAAAGCAGGTTTATTACAGAGCTGGAGCCCAGAGCCAGATTTGTAAAACCGCAGGGACATTTTTAGTTGACAAGAACATGACTCTAAGTACATCAAATGTTGTTGCATTCTGCATAATTCAGTTCCATAACAAGTCCAGAACTGTATTTTGCCCAATTTATAAAGCTGAGAACATCACCACATGAGGAAAACATATCACTTCACTATAAGATATTACAGTAACAATGTTGACAACATTTTGACATGAAAAGAAATTTAACTAGTTGAATGTTTACCACAACACTTTAAACTATTTTCTGGTACCCAAATTACTACTGAATCTTATTCAGAATTCTTATATTTTAATTCAACATATTTTAACAGGACTACCATAGCAATACTTATTTTATTTTAATTGGGTTCAATTAGCTTGCTTTGTTTCACCTCATACTTATTCTAACCACTGTGTATCTCCTTCTGCAAATCAGTGCAGTGTACAGTTATGGAGAGTGCTGGGATGGACAGTGGCGAGGTGCAGCTCAGTGGTGGTTTACTTGCTGGTTATCATGGTGGTGCCAGCTCCCCGTCATTGCCTCCCCCAGCCTCTGAAGCGCACATCCAGGCCTTATCTTCCAACTGCAGTCCCCTAAAGCCCTCCCTCCAGCGACCCCCGGATGCCCCTCCACCTCCAACCAGCAGCCACCCCAACTTCAACCTCTTAGGCAGCTCCATTTAGTAGTCTATAAAAAGTCATGTCTTTTAGTATCAGTTATGTATATGTGTATTGAGCAATATTTATAAATACAGCTATTTTTGTTGTCTATTTATTGAGGACAGAAGTGCAGAGAAGCACATTTTTCATAGCTTCAAGATAATACAAAGAAAAGAAACAGGGCTATGTGACCCCTTCCTCCAAAAGGGTTTTAAACAAAGGCCTCAAAAAGTAGTCAACTGAACTGAACTCTGAATGACTGCTTCGTTGACTCTTTTGTTACTATTACTATAAAAAAGTGTGACTTTCCTTTTAATTTCATTCAAATAACATATTTTTTCTGCATTCCTCCTTTAAATTAACTGCCCATTTTAAAGTGAGGAAATAACAGTCTTATTATCGTTTCAGTGCAACTGTACATAAGGCCTATACATAGCATCTATGTTTTGATTAAAATTGCCTTTAGAATGTGTTAGAAGATGGGATTATAAGTTTTGAGCTTTACTAAAAGTTGTGCTAAAAGGTCAGACCTGATTAAATAGTGGAGCAGTATACGTCCCGATGTGTCTGTGTGTGTGTGTGTGTGTGTGTGTGTGTGTGTGTGTGTGTGTGTGTGTGTGTGTGAGTGTGTGTGTGTAACAACATGTACGCTCACAGACTGTTGGTTCCCAGCGATTTGGTTCCTTGTTGGAACAAATGTCAACTGTGGTCCCCCCTCCTCCTGCTCCTTCCCCTCTGCTCTCTTCTCCTCCCCAAAACACAGGATAACGCCGTACAGCCTCCCAATTGGGTTTCGCTTAAGAGGTTTATCGGTATGTTGCTAAACATTCTGACCTTTTTTTAATCCTTAATGCGCTTAAAATGTTCCAAACCCTCCTAATCCCCCTGACTATCCCACACAGATGTTCACTCAGCTCTTTTATTGGATGTTATTTCATTATTATTTTTATTTAAATATATATGGATATTTCCAATTTTAATATTTTGAATCTGTATGTGGGGGTATTTCCATTTGAGACATAAGTCTTTTATCACTGCTGGGGTACTGTGTATGTGCTTATGCTTTTGTCCACAAGATGCCTGAATATGACCTTTTTATCTTTTCAAGCCACTTGAAGCAGAAAAATGATTTAGATTTGATTGCGAGGGTAGTTACAATATGTAAAATTAGATTATACTACACAAATGTACAAGAATTTGTGAGTATACAAATGTATAGCTGTCTATATATGTCTGTCTGTGCGTATTTGTGTTTGTATCCCTGTGTTGCGGTGCCATAGTGCCACAGTGCCAGGCAGCAGGGCTGTGTGGCAAGGTGGCAGCTCTCAGTGTGTGTGTGTTTGTGTGCATGGAGCAGGTGTGCCGAGCCGCCCTGCACAGCTTGCTGCCCATCTGTGCTCCCGTCTGTGTGCCGCCTGCGCCCACGCTTTGCCAACAGCGCCACACCACAGCAAGAAGACCCAGGAGAGAGGGATGTGGAGAGACAGAAAGAATAAGAGGAAAGGGGAGGGAGCAGGGAGAGGGTGCAAGAAAGGAGCAGCAGAATGTGTTGTCACTTACTCTTATGTTCTCATAGTCAAGTGGTTCTGAGTTTATCTATATTATTCATACATTTATTTTGATTAAACAAATATTCAAGAAAATATAGAAAAAAATAAAGGTAACATTTAAATTAAAATATGAATTACAGTAAAACTTCACAGATCAAGACTATTACATTGTTATCTGTATTCTTTCTGCAAAATATCAAAATTATGTAATTTCATTTTCCTCTCAGCCGCTTCTTTTATAGAAGAGTGCTGAGTGTGTCGGAGTCTGGGGCCCCCAGCACAGTTCACAGCCCGGCCTAACAGAGTGTGAAGGTCCCCCCACTGAGCTGATACTGATATAACTGTCCTGTAAGTGGTGTTGACATCAGCATTATTATCCTGTCAACCTTCATCTCCACTCAGCTTAAAGGAGTCAACAGGGGTGGGGGCCCCAGCGTGTTAAGGGCCAGTGTCTCTGCTTCAGTCCAAATAAATACATCTGCACAAAGGCCGGAAAGGGAAGGAGAAAGGGAACATGGGGAGGGCAAAGGAAGGAGGGAGAGGAGGGGCTGGGGGCACTAACAGCTCCTATAAGACACACACATCAAAGTAGCACACACACTCTCTGAGGAAGGGCTGCAGTAAGGGGCTTTCACCACCAGGTGGCCATTTCCTGGCACATACAGAGTATGATGAAATGCAAATAAAGCAACAGGGCCTTGAGCCAAGCATCTCCTCCAGCTCAGTCTTCATTCTTAAGGCACAGAGAGAATCAAACCAAAGAGCAAAACACAATGACATGAAAGAGTGATGTGAGTAAAGTTAAAGTGAAATGAGAAGCAGAAAATATTAATGTGAGGGTGTCTATTCTCTCTGCTTTGGCCCGTAGTGTGCTGCATGTTGTCAGTGTAATCTGTCAAATTCTGTGATGTTTCCATTAAAAAAACACACAAAACAATAAACTCAGTAAGGAATCATTGAATTTGAAAAGAATATAACAATAGCACCGTCTAAATAATATCTCAGAAATTAGGCTATTTGACAATAATGCATTGCAGACAGGTTTAAAAGACAAAAGTTTGAAATGGTGCAGACAAAATGTGAGAAAGCTGGAGTGTTGAGCTCAGCTTAGATGGTCCCTCTTCCCCCTGGCTCACATGCACTGTGGCTCTTTGTGCACAGGCTGTGCACTCACTTCCTGTCTGGCTGGAGAGGGGTGTTTTAAGGTAAGCCTGTCTAATGTTCACCCCTCCATAAACTTATTAGAGCTCACAATAATTGTAAAAATGGTAATTTTCATTTAATAATTACTTACATCTACATGTAACATTTTTCTTTATTCACATTCAGCAAATACTTATTCAAGACACATAAAAGAAAGCAAATTTACACTAATAGAAGGTTAGAGCAGTTGCTTAGCCAAGGACACACAGATAAGAGCGAAAAACATCCTCCACTCACATCCACACAATCAGCCCATGAACGCACACAGCCCCACAGTGATACTGAGCCAGACTGCCAACTCCTCCAAAAGCACCGCTGAGATAACACCGATAACAAACATTCTCCAGCAGCCAAGTCCCATCCTCCAGAGAAACACTTCAATGAAAATTTACAGCAAATATGGCACTTTATGAACATAACAATACTTTTATATGTCAGAGGGATGGATACACAGCTCTGCAGAGCAAGAGACCCAATTAGAGAAATAATTCAAATCTGTGCTCCTCAGAAATTATGGAGCATAAGAGGGTCATTTTAGCACAAGGAAATAATGAGCATTCCTCTGGGAAGGTGTGATTGAAAGCTTAATATAGGACAATTACAATACAGACATACATTTTAGAATTCAGCATGTGTTAATTCTGTGATGTGGTAACACAGTGTTTATTATCTAAACTTTTCTTGTTTTGTTTGTTGCTCTGTGCCTTATTCGTTTTGCATTTTGTCAATGTGGCTCCCTGCTGGGCCATACAAAACAGTGTAATTCAAAGTGGATGGACACACAATATGTCTGTGTGAAGTACAGTGAAAGTAACTTTATTCAGTCAATAAGTGCCAAGCCACAGAGGGGTAGCTGAAAATGAAAGATTTGTGTAGGGTTTAAAATAAAGAATGTCCATAGTGGTGGAAAAATTTGGCAAAATTAATACATCTATGACAATATGGGTTATATGTAGTGGGATGAGTACATTGTACTGTATGGAAAAACAGCAGGAGGCAGCGCCTGATCAAAGAGGTCATACTGTCACGTTGACAACTTCACATACAAACATGCACAGAGAGCCACAGAAGAGCGGAAAGACATGGGCCGAGTGCTGCCAAGTGTTGGTCACCTTCGACCCGCTGGCAGAGGGCTTAGAGCCAGTGCCAGCCAGACAGCTCAGCACAGGAAGCAGAGCAAACATTAAGTTTGAGCATGCGCACTTAGGATTGTGTGCAGACAGGGGTGGACACGCACTATCCAATCACAAATATTAAATCACACTTTATGAGTCAGTACAGATGTGTATTGTATGTAGTAAAGTAAAAGGACTGACTTGACTTGAGCGAGGCACTAAGAACTGACATGATACCTGTGATATGATTAATGCTCAGTAAAGAGTACCCTTAGCCTGTGTAGACACATTTTCCAAGGCCCTTTGTCCATTGTGCAGCCCACAAGGCTACATCGAGAGAACAGTATGGCAGAGTGAGGTCATATGAGGGAGCTGGAGCCAGGCGCGCTCGCCTCAGATCAACCAGGCTCTTATTATCAATAATGATCAACAGAGGACACTTTCTCCATTCTTACGCAAAGACCACATATTTGCCCTTCAAAACAAGAACCGTATTAAGACTTTAGATTATTGGTAAAAAAAAAAAAAAAAAAAAAGTGGTGCAGTAAAATACAATAAAATAACATTGCCAATGAGCACAATGTCAAAGAGCTAATCGAACAAATGGCAGTCATTATAACCCTCACAGCAAGGATAGCTCTGAACAGCTTGGGGCGAGTACAAACAAGTGATGGCAGTACACAGACACGCCGATAAACCAATCAGGAGGCAGAGTGATTGTAAGGCAGAGTACCATCTGTTTGGTACAGCCACTCATTGGGGAGTCATAGCACTGTGACTGTGATGGTTTGTGTGTGTGAAACAAATGTAAGGGGGATCTATCTAATGTGTTGATGATGGGTCCATAGACATGGAATCAGTCTAACAACACTGGCACACTTGTTTGCTACAAAAATCCTGTGCATTCAATCATAATTTTAAAGTCGAAAAAAACAACTAAGATTCTCACTTAAATTGGTGAGTTTGTGTTTGTGTTTTGTCCATACACTTTTAGTCAAAATTCTACGTACAGTTTTATAAACGAGGCCTCAATTCCTTTAATTACCTACTGCATGTTTATTATGCATACACTCCTCTGTATTTTTTTCTGTTTTTTATGTAAAGCATTTTGTGATTTTTATCTCTGAAAAGCGCAATACGAATAAAATGTACTTACTTACTACATACACTTACTCAACAGGGCCAAATGACAACATTAAGATGGTAAAGTTGAAGTTATATCTGACAGTTGTGTTTTATACTTACTGAACAATTGAGGAAATAATTAGTCTTGGCGTGTGTGTAAAAGCGAGGGGGGCAGAAACCCTGTATAAACTTGATCCCATTTAAGCGGACTAGTGGTCTAATGTTGAGTGCAGCCACCACAATGTGTTATGTAATTCTAAACAGGTCACATCAAACCAAAAGTTGACTGGGTTCACACTGGGAAAAGAGCAGGGTGCTTTGTTGAAACCTGTTGCCAAAACATTTTTAGCAAGCAGATTGTTAATAGGCATATATTAAAGAGTTGCAAATCAATGTTTGTTAAAACATTTTGATTCTACCTTTATATAAATATTCACCCTTAAAACTGTCTCCAGTCAAATCAAACATAAACATATTCATGCAAAAGTGTACAGTGCCTCCTTGGCCCCTGACTGTTCACAGCTCAGAGGGGTAAGCTTTTGATTTGGTTGTGACTGGCAGCTCATGTAAACACTGCATCAGCGAGCGAGCAATTGTGGAGACGCAGAGAAAGTTGAACACCAGCCAAAACCTGCAAAGCCAAGTTTGGCCCTATAGCACTCAGCATGTGTGAGTGAGAAAGAGAGAGACAGAGAGAGAGAGAGAGAGAGAGAGAGAGAGAGAGAGAGAGAGAGAGAGAGAGAGAGAGGGAGGGAGAGAATAAGAGAGGGAGCGAGAGAGAGAGATTAAGAGAGTGAGAGAGACAGAGTATGAGAGAAAGAGAGAGAGAGAGAGAGAGAGTGTGAAGGGGGTGAAGGGGAGTTTTATACGTCCACGCACGAGTGTGTTACTGTACGCACATGTGTGTCTCTGCTTAGCCCATTTACGTAACTGCCAGGGTCCATGGGTTCAAGCAAATTTAAAGACTGAACTAGAAAAGGCAGAAGGAAAAAGTTGTAGGAGAAGAAGCTATACAGGGACGAGGGAAGGAGGGGTGCAGAGGAAGTAGCCAAAAAGGGGAGGGTTGCAAAGAAAAGCGTGCATACATAGTTTATTTGGACCAATCAGAGGACAACGGTCGCCAAATAATGCTAGGCTGAGCAACCAAGACCAGACAGTGGACACCTTGGATGACACCTGTTACAAAGATTGAGACACCAAAAATGAGTTAAAGAAAAGAGGAACACAAACAAATATTGTGAGAAAAAGAATGTACAAGGACGAGATAGAATGCATGTCAGAGTTTTTTGTTTTTTTTAAGTCAGGGTGCAAGAGTTGGAGAAAGAGAGTAAAGGAGAGAAGCATGAAGGCTTGTTTCTGGTGGGACTCCAAGAGCAGCATCTGTTTGGCTGGGGCTCAGAAAAGTCTAGTGTTTCACCCTGCAGCGCCCGGGGGAATGCTATTCCAGGCTGCATAGGCTTCTATGAAAAACAGCTTTATGTGGAAAAGGGGAGATGGAGGGAACCGGAGAAAGAGAGGCAACAAGGAAAGGAAAAGAGGGATCGAGGGACGAGCGAAGGAGACAGAGGAAGAGGAATCAGAAAAGGAGGAGCTGTCTGGAGAGGTGGCTGTGATAACCACATTCAGACCAAACACAAACAAAAGTTATAATAAATAGCTAGGGCTGTGCAATGCATCAAAGTTTACAAGATTGAGATTCAGTCATTTTTAACTGTCAATGTCAGTAAAAGCATGTGGTTTGGAGCGAGTTCAGTTTTTGGAGGACAAAATTTGACAATGTTTTGTGTTAAATGGCAGTGATTAAATGTTCATCTTGTTCGTGAAATTAAGATTGAAAGTCATTTTTATTTTTTCTATTATTATGAAATGAATATGATTAACATGAAAAAACAACAACAACAAAACAACTGTAACTTTTTTTTGTCATATCGCAAAGTCTTAGTTTGTAAAATCTTTAAATTATTGAATGGTTTCTCACAATCTACAGCAAAACCTCATGACTTTTACATTTCTGTAGATTGAATTAATGTGAAGAAAAAAAAAAATCACTGCAAGTGGTCTCTAAAATAGCTGTTAAATTGTAATTGTAATTTGTGGGTCCAAGCCATCATTTATACTTCACAAACTTTATTCAAACACAGCAGAAGCAGAAGTGCAGACAGCCTTGTTTGCATGTGCTCCAGCTGTGGAGTGCCCCTTCACCTGTCAGTCCAACGTCTGAACGCCCCCCAGGGACACCAAACAGCTGGTGGACAGGTGCGGCTGCTGTCCACTCCCCACACAGCACCTGTGTACAGGCGTCTATGCCCCGTCAGTATGAAGAAGCACAAACAATCTCAGATGTCTTGAAGACGCAGTGAGAGCAATGCATCAGTATTTGGTTACAAAGACTGAACTCTATAGATGTGAAGCACCATTTGTATGTGTAAGGTAAGAGGGGGCTTTATGGTATTACAGTGAGGCAGGGGGTTTAATCAAATGCAGAAGCCTTTTTCCCTGGAAAAACAATAAGGGAAGGCAAAGTTTACATGAGCTAATTGACAGAGAGAGAGGGGGCAGAGATGGATGGACGAGTGAAGGAAGTTGGAAGGAGAGAAAATAAACACACAGTGGAGATGGAGCGTGGAGACGGATGGAGCGGGACAGAAAATGGCCAAAGGAAAGAATTAAAATGTGCTTTTCATTTGTGGATAAAAATCTGCCCCGTTGTTCAAGAGTTGAAGTATAGTCAAATTTGAAGCATTAAAGTTCATAGAAAATGGGTAAATAGCGTGCTTTTATGCTGTGATTCCATGGGGTCCCCAAAGCTACACATAGGTCTCCTAAAAGCCTTCAGAAAACACTGGAGATTTAGAATAGAAACGTTTTGAGATTTATTCCCCTTTTGAGATTTGTACTGAGCCATATTTAAAGTTTGATTCAAGGTCTAAACACTCTAATTTACCAAAGCCTCGGTCTGTGTCTAAAAATCTGTGCTTCTCAGATGCATTTGTTTTCTTTCTATCTATCTATCTTAAAAAGGTAGTTACATAACATGCATAATGAAGACTACATTTTGTTTAAATTCTGTACCGAGAAATTCCTCCTTAACAAGCACTTCCCACAAATTCCCTCTTGATCTCACTGGAACACATAAGCCTGTCCTATCAGCTTTGGCTGGATTTTATTCATTTGAATGCTCTTTACTCGTCACGTCTGGACTGATGGAGGCTCTTAAAAAATACAGGAGGAAAGTTTGCTGATAAACAAGCCTTATGGTAACACATATCTCTAACTTGCATGCCTTTTATTTTATCATAGTTTGCATTTTACAATCATTACTGATAGTTGTTATTTTGAACCATATCACCGAAGCTAGTTTACGAATTTTGTTCACCAGCACTGGAATTCATTCATTCATTCATTTTCTACCGCTTGTTCCTGTTAGGGGTCGCGGGTGACTGGAGCCTATCCCAGTGACTCTGGGCCTTAAGCGGGGTACACCCTGGACAGTGGCCAACTTGATTAAGCGACAAACACCCAAGACAAAACACAGCACTCAAACTTAAACATAAAGATCTGATTGTGTTATGGAGGAGTAAAAGCCTTTTTATGGCACACATGCTAGTATCACACACTGATAAATAATTTCAATACTAAAGTTTTACACACCTTTCCAATGGAATATTCATGTGAATAAACAAAGTGCTTTGCTGACAAGCAAATATATGCATAAGTGGCAGGGTTTGGCAAAGATGCTTCGTCTGTCCTTGTATGTGCATTTTCTTTGCTTATCTGAATGAATGCAAACACTTAATAAGTCAAACTGCCTAAGTGATTAAGAGTTTAAAAGCCCATATCAGACACTACCTCAAAGGCCTAGGACGTCTCCTGCTATCGCTAACACACACATCATTACTCTTCTCTATTCAGCCCTTTGTGGTTTTGAAGTGTCTCTCACATTCTCTGGAAAACTGTAAATATTCAGGCTAAGTGACTGGTGTGAGCTAAAACAAAGTGCATTTGCTTTCAAAAGATGTATGAAGACAAGATGATTTAACAAAAAAAAGTCTTCAGAACAGGGCTGCAAGGATTATTTGACTAAATGTAACTAGCCGACTATAAAAATAATTGCCGTCTTATTTTGATAATCGTAAACATTATCTTGACTATACAGACTTAAAACATAAACATAAACGGGAAAAACTTTTTTTGTAACAGACAGCAGCATTATTAAATCAAAATGTCAAAAAGACTAAACAATTTGATCAATTTTACATACCTTATTCGTGAATATTATCTATCTAGAAGTCAGTCATCATATTTTAACTTCAATGTCATTGTATGTATTTAAAAAGTCTTAACGTACAGTAGAAATAATAGTTTTCTACTAAACTAGATTGAAATCTACTGAAGTAATTGTCATACTTCAGAATGAGTAAATCAAAACTTCACAAAAACAGCAATACAAAACAGATGCTACCATTTCATTTATAGAAATCTTGTTTTTATGAAATTGTTAATTGAGTAAATGGTCTGCAGAGAGACCATCACATTTTAAACAAATATCTTCATGACGCAGGTGTACACTTTTTATTTCCCATTTTATTTTTGGCTTGGCAAGTAGATTCAGCATCTATAATGATTGTATGCGGTTACACAGACCCCACTCAGAAAGACTTAATTTCAATAACAGCATGCACAAAGGATGAGCGGGAAACACAGAATAATGTGCATTAGAGGGATGTTGGGAGGCGCACATGCACACGACCATATGTGCCATAGCATAAATGAGTTTTAATGAGCCCAGAGTGAACGTGTACAGCACCAGCACTCATCATCGCGTCTGTCCGCTCTGTGAGGAGGCAAGTGTATGATTTCACTTATCCACGGCCTTGGTATGAGAGTCTCTAGACGGAGATAGTGACGGACAAATAATCCGTCTTTCCTGCAATTATTCAACGCCCTCCTCTTCATTCTCCCAAATTCTCTCCAATTCTCTCCTCTGTTTAGAATCCCCTATTTTCACAGTAGTGTTGCCACGACACTAAAATATAAAACTTGATTTCAATACTAAGGTTTCAACATACGTTTTAATATTGATTTTCAGTCTTATTGATAGTATCTAAACTAAATAACATTAAAAGGGGCTTATTTTTGAAGACTAATTAGGAAGAAAATACGGTTGCATTTGCCAAAATGTAAAGCTTCAGATACAAATTTTGACCAAATCTATAATGTTTAATGATGTAAGAATTATAGGATGTAAGAAACCTCTATTATCATTGAGTATCATGCAAATTTATAAATATAATCACATGTAGTGCATTTACCACTTCATACTAAATCCTTTAAGAGGGGAAAATCAAGATACACAAACTGCAGATCTGAGTTGGGCGGTATAAACTTAACCTTTAATTAAGCAGCAAAGTCCCATTGAGAGGAACGAGTCAGTGTATTGCGAAAAAATATAGAACCAACAAAACCTCATCATATAGAGAGAAAGTGAAGAGAAAACACTCTTTAATGAATGTTATGTAACGTCTGCTGGTGCTGTTGTCTGCTCATGACGGGTTCCATAATTCTGAGTCTGAAGTGGAGGTCTGTGTGAAGTCAACAGTCGGCTGATGGCTTGTGACAGACAGCACTGGTGATGTAATGCACTCGGGGTCTCGCTGGTTAAACTCCTGACGCCTGCGCTGATTACCTCTCCCGCGGGACAGAAACAGGGCCATATGGTTAATGCCAAATCAAAACTTTGTGACATATTTTATGGAAGTTGTTATTTGAGCGGCATTATAGCGGCTTTTGTGCACTTTCAGATCAATGTGCGTGATCAATAAGCCCCGGACACACTGCTTTAGCGGAGGCTCAGTTCAAAACAGCTCAGCAGATGTACAGCCTTATCACTGTTATTATGATTAGCTCCGCGGTCAGGACTAACAGCTGCAGATCTTCTTAGGGCCAGCTATGGGTTTATTGACAGACTTATGATGATTCAGGGATATTGGGGATTGCTGGAAGAGGATTGGGAAAAAAATGACATTGAATAAAAAAGAGAAAAGTGAGAATGGCTCAATAGTAGAAAAAAAGGCTTAATACTTGATACCAGTTTCTATACCACAATTATCATAAAAACCTTTTTAGACAAAATAATTTCTCTAATATTATCACAAGGTCATGTAGAAAAAAATATTGAGGAAATATCCAAATTTGTCTGATATGAGATTTTTTTTTCAGTGATACTTGTTCAAATGTGTATGATAGTTTAAACATTCAAGTTAGTATTCATTTGTAACAGGGTCATTTTTTAAAAACCCTAGAACTGACAACATTTCAGTCACTCACATATAAGATCAGGAGTTTCAAACAGCAGTTGGACTGAGTGGGTGTGATTTCAGACACACTACTGTCAGTCATAGATCCATTTTTGCACTAAAAGCAGACTCTTCTCTAGTCTTACACAGCCCAGCAGTCATGCATACACACTACACAGCTTACACTACCTTTGTCACCTCCCACACACTGGTTATCTCCAAGGACACAAAACCCACAAGATTCCCTTCCCAATTTTCACGCATGCAGCCTAAATGGAGCTGTAAGCAGGCATTAAGCCCAACGGGAGAAAAAGCAGAAATACTGATAGAAGGAAGAGGAGGAGATAGATGGAGAGAGAGAAAGCGGGGTCTCTTTTAGCTCAGACTTTCATCTTTACAACATACTTAAACAGGGTTTTTCAAAAAAGGTAGGCACTTTCTGATTTGTGCTTACTCTTTTCCTATGCTCCCACCCCCCAGCCACAAAAAAGACACAATGAACCCTCTGTACTTCTACACCAGGGGGACACGCACAAAAAGCACTGCAATCCCTGCCAGATTTAAGAAGGTCTTGGTCGCGCGCCAGGGGTATCTGAAATAATACTCCACAGCTCACAGTGCTGTATGTAACTTTTTTTTTTTTTAATCAGAGATTAGAGGTGATCTCCTTTCACTGTTAATGCTTCAGCCATTCTGAATAGTGGATGTGTAGTTTGGACTGAAGATGGGCCAGGAAAAGTAGAGCAGGGCAGCAATGGGCAACAGTCAGTGATAATAAATGACTGGAAAGTTCAGACCCAAAGTAAGGCATTTTTGGGTTTCATTACAAAGAATTTAAACTAAGAGCTTTAAGAAGTGACCAGAATAATCTTTTTAATTTCAATACTATGTTCATGGCTAACGCAAAGTTAGTTGTTTTCTCACCTTTGTGTACTTAATGGTTACAGGGGTACTCTGTCACTTTTCTGGTTACTTGCTTGTTTTGCCCAGAATTATCTTATAGAATAAAAAAAGGTGATGCAACCAGGAAAAGTTACAGATCAGATCTTTGGAGAGGTGAGCTCGCTAACAGTAGAAAAGAAAAAACACCTGTAAATGAACAATGCAAAATAATGTGACACCATCCCGTGCCAAACAGGTGGTGAGCACCCCAACAGCTAGAGTGTACTGTTAACTATGAGGACTCAGTGATATGGTTAATGTTGAATTATATTGAACGAAGAAGTCCTGAGACAGATCACGCAGTGTCTTCGTCATGTGGGTCGATGCTAATGGCAGATAGATGCGGAAATGTCAGTGATATACACACCAGCTGTATTTCTTTTGATAATAACCTATAAAGCGTAACTTTTTGTGCCAAAAATACCACATCAGAAAAGTTCATACTTGCTGTGGTCGTCTACCCAGAGATGGCATGGGGAATGCTAGTGCATAGACTATAATGGTTTCAACTTAGTATTTATGGTATTCCCATTGCATATTATGTTAAATGATAAAGTTGATCAAATGATATCTCTGTTGTCTCTACAAAGAACATAAAGCTGATCCCCTGATTTGTGCACCCCTGTAGCAGCTTTAACAGTGGGCCGTCTGTACCTCCTCTGCCCTGAGCACGACCCAGTCAGTCACCCGCAGGAAGGAGTGATTAGCCAGACTGTAGTAGCCGGGGCCCACCTGCTCAGACTCAATGGGCACCCTCACACAGCTAGCTTGTACAAGTCAACAGAATTTTAATCACAACACAAAGACACACTTGCTCAGACAAAGACATGTACACAAAAAGACTCTTAGGTGAATGAGAGGGGTGCACGCTCCCTCGCTGACCCTTTCATCCCTACAGATAGATAGAGGAAGGAGGCAGAGAAATGATAAAGGCCCAGACAGCAGTAAAGGGCGAGAAGAGAAGGAGGGAGGAAGGAAGGGAGGGAGGAGGAGTGTTTCCTGGAGAGACGGGCCCACAGGATGTACAGCAGCAGAGAGAGAGAGGGAACTGACCGTGGACCAGTTCTGAACCAGGCTTTGACTCTGTACATCCAAAGTGGCATTTAAAGAGTTCACTCATCTGTGTACTTCATTATTATTGGATTGCATTGTAACACGGATGTCACATACAAGTTTTTGGTTAGTTTTATTTCTATGGGTAGTTTCCATGTTGTTCCTCTGTGTAAGTTTTCACTTTAAAATACAAACAATAAGGTTCCTCTAGGAACTGGGACTCCCCACGAACTGAGATGCCATTTCCCTAATGACAGTTGACAACACACATTCTGAAATGTGGACAGGTGGAAGTAACCAAATACACTTTTTGTAAGTTTAATTTCCTGGAAACAAACTTTATACTTTTCCTGTTTGTAAAAGGATCTCTGAGTCTTTGTGGTCCAAGCCTGTTTTGTTGTCTGCTTTCCTGAATCCTGCTGCTCTGTCTGTCTGCCCTGTTTCACTCTTCGACTCTCTCTCTCTCTCTCTCTCTCTTTCTCTTGGCACAGACGAGCTTGTCGGGCCTGTAATAGAACAACTATTGTTTGATGAGGGAAGCCACAGGGACTGTACCCGGTTAACCCTGTGCTGCCGCTGTTTGTGTGCTCGCGTACACACAGGGAGCGTGCCTTTGTGTGTGTAATGTATGGCTGTTTGCATTATGCGTGTGTGCGATAAGTGTACATTACAACCCGTCAGACTGCTTCTCTGTTTGAAGTGTAAGCAGCCGTGACATCAGGCTTTGTGACGAACAAGTGCCCTCTTCACTGCTCCTTAAGATTACAAACTTCCCCCCTGCACCCTTAAAGGACTTAAACTCTCCAAAGATGGCCTCCTATTGCCATTGTAACGCTTCACACCATTTTCACTGCTTTTTAACAATCAGACTCCCCAGCTCACAGCCCATACTGTAACATTCTTCAACACTCTTAATACCCCTGTCCCAAATCTCCAAATACCTCCCGTCTCAAGTTGCCGGGCTTGTCTCCCTTAGCAGTGAGTGTCTATGGGAGAGCACATGTGCGATGCTCCATTAACTCCAGTGGTGACAGGCCTTTGATGGCACCAGCGCTCCTTAATCCCGCCATAGAGGGCAAAGGGGAGGGAGTAAGGGGGGGAAAGGAACAGCCTCCAGCCTGGCCTGGTTTACTCTCACAGGCAAGTTCAAGTTCAAGTTCAATTTAGAAATAGTGAATGAAAAATTGAAAAATTTGTTGTGAGATAAAACCCCTATAACATTTACATAGTGTATCTGCCAAATGTTCTCATGCTATTGATTGCTCCTCTATCCCATGTTAAATGTAGACCAAATGTATGTGTTTGTTGTAAAGAGTAAAAGGTTTTGCTGTTACTATTGAACATTCACACACTATAGCCATTTTATATATGACAAAAAAACAAAAACAAAAAGACAAAGTCAAGGGCCTCAGTAAACTCTGTATGTATGTATGTATATTTCATTTGATTTCACAGGCAATTGTGTGCAGTTCTCACACTAAACTTGGCTATTAATTGTATTTGCATTTGAAAGACAGATTATAAAAACTTTGGAAGAGAAACTGAAGATGAAGATACTGGGTGTGGTGAAATTATCATAACAGTGAAGACTTTCAAAAAGCCACTTTGCAAACTCTGCATTTAGAGAAGACAGCTCCGACATGTGTTTACCATTTTGCCATCACACAGACAAAGATTTATGACAATCTCCTCCACTTTTAATCAGAAGGGTATTTTTTGTACCTCTCAGTTTTTAATGCCTATCTTATGTTAGAAAAGAGGTTACTTCACTCTGCCAGGTGGCGTGTGTATTTCTGCATATGTTTTTGTGCAAGAGTATACACACACGCACATGACTAATGAGGTATTTGGCACCGGGAGAGCCATTTTAATAATAACTGCACATCCCAGGATCCTTTTGGGGACCAGCTGGGAACGGTCTGTACCTTCGCACGGGTGAGGATGAGGAGGGTCGGACGGATAACAGAGAAGGTGCAAGGTGAAGGGATGTGAGTAAGGTGTGATTTGACAACTCCTTAGCATGAGTTCTCCTCACATGCTCTCTGACCGTTCTGTCTGCCTGGATTTTCATGAAACAAGGAAAACTACATCAGTCATCCGACAAAGGCAAACATCCAAACCATCACTGTCTGACACGTATCCCTTCTCCGCACTTCTAAGCTTGTGTATGGGCCTGCTTACACTATTTTGACAGGTATTTTTTTATTCGTATAGCTTCACACAGAGAGACGTTGAGATGAACCTGGTGCTTGTGCCAGATTTCTCCTGAGTGAGAGATGCAGTGGCGTCTAACACTCGAGTTGGCTCCTGCTCTTGTGTGCACTGGCTCGGGATGCCTGGTTACGGCCGACTCTAACACACAACTGACAGAACTGTATAGAACATTAGACACATTGGCACGTCCCTGTGTAGTCTGCAAAGATGCATAAACAAGGGTTAGCAGAAGACACAAGCATAACGGCATGGGCTCCCACACTGCCTCCTTGACAGATTTAAGTAAATAGCAGCAAACAAGACATTATTTTTGGCAGAGCAGACAGCAGTCCGGTCCAAGAACTAGGGGAGGTCTAGTGGGAATGAAAAAGGCTGAAATCTCACAAACAGATGTGATTAAAGTCAATATCATATGTGCCATTATTCATTGAGAAGAGCTACTCCATCATGGACCAGGAGACACTGAGGCTCGCTGACAGTTCTTTGGTGCCTTCTACCTTTTGAGTTTTCCTTCTCGACCTACTCGTAATTTATCACTCAGAAAACCAAACCAAGGGAATGTTTGAGGAGCCAGAGGAGATCAGAAGAGGTTCACAATGCAGATGGATAAAACTGTCATGCAAGAATTAATTTATAATTGAAAAACAATATTTGGTTCATTGACCATTAGAGTAGAGCACTGATTATACAGAAATTATATTAATTTTAAAAGTGTGCAAGAGCTGGTGAGTTCTGTGCGCAGCTGACATGGTTAAGTTGACCCACTATCCCCGCTGTAAGTGGATTTGTAATCCCTGAGTGGATTTTTACAGTGTTTACTGTCATAGCCACTGTGTGGTCATGTCTGGCTATTTGAGTGTGCGAACAGCTGTTCCCCTCACTAACTTTTGGCCTTTTTTTTTTTTTAATCATTCCATGGTGCAAATTTTAAGTGATAATTCATTACATAATTTAAATTAAAAAAAAAAAAAAATAGAATCAGACTAGCTGAGTTTTACACAAAGACAGGGTGTTTCGGAGGCTAAGCTGCTTTGGGGCTGAGCGAGCTCTGATACAGTCACCAGTCGATTAATCGGCCATTACTAACACAAGCCGGAGGGACTAATGCTAATATGGCTCAACAACATACGCTCAGGACAGTAGCAGAGTGCCAGGTCAACGGGAGATCAGATCCCTGCTGGAGCTCACTGTGGCTAACCTTCGTGTGGCTGAGGTACCTTGGGTAAATCAGAGTGAATTTGATTTGAATAGAGTGATCTAGAGGGGCACAGCTGGACGTGCAGCAGACTTAACACAGAAATGTGTCACTCACGCTGAACTTTGGAGAGAACAGCATTTGTGGCGAGAACATGTTTGTTTGCAGAGAGAGTGTGTTATCGGTATTAGTATTTTATGAGGTATTTAATAATATCTTATACAAAAATAGACCTCAAATCACATACAAATCAAAATGATAACTGCTTACATGTGCTATTATTAAATGAACAAATACAAAAAGAGAAGTCCAAACATAATGTAAAACCTTCACAACTGGACCTTTCTCTGTAAGGACCACGGACCCCTGCCTCACCTCTGCTAGAGCTCTGACAAATGCATAGTTTTAATAGCCACGCAGCGCTGTAATGGTTTGGCAGCCACATCGCTGGTGCCACCCAGACAGGGCCCTCAAGGGAAAACATTTACTGACCCCTCGCTAACACCTCCACGTGTGTGACGGGCAAGCGAAGATGCAGAAATATGTGTCAGGGAAAGAGAGAGAGAGAAAGCATACATTTATTGGCCCCCTGCTGCAACCGCTGGGGAGGAGCTGTTCAAGTGATGAGTGACACTTACAACTTAGTGTCTTAATGGAGGGAGAGGAAGGCCAGCCAAACCACAGCCTCAGACAGGGATCTCACAGCCTGTAATTATGGAGACATGATAGACTTGCTGTAGTGTGTGAGTATGAAAGTAAAGACAGAAGCAACATCCTGCTTATGATAACAAAAACACACTCTGGTTTGTGCACAAAGGTGTGTGATACTGTTGGTGTGGTTCCAATCCGCCAGCTGTGGCTTTGCCCTCTCTCTGTCACACACATGGACTCATGCACAAAGAAATGAAAGTTGTTGGGAAGTAGAGCTGCCTTCAATTAGGCAAACCACATATTTACAAACAGTGGGGAAAATCTGCCTCTCTGTGACTCATCAACCAGAGCAGCACACTTGCACTTTTGACTCTGGGTCTGCCTCTCCCAACCGTGCAGCTACAAGGCAGTGAGAGCAGGACACATGGATGTATGAACTGGTAAGAAAGAGAGGGAAATGACAGGGTGTGGACAGAATGAAAAACGCTCACACGCCTGCTGTACAACCACATAAACAAACGCATATGTCTAAATACAAACATAAAATCTAAATGAGCACAATTAAAGTCATGCGGCCAGAACAAACGTGGCAAGGAGAATAATAGTTTTTCACAAGTTCTGAAAATCTGAATCTTTGCATGTTACTTACATGTGTTCGATTGCATGTTTTTGTCTGGCCGACATGTATAAAAATCAGCTTAAGATTGATCATTGTACAATAGTTTTTCCTACTATAAAGGTAACGTAAGCCCACATTGCTGTCCAATCGACTTGAAACTTTATTTGATTTCTTCTACTTGTCAATTACAAAAAAAAATTAAAATATTGCTGAATAGAGAAACTCGTAAAAATAGTTCATTGGACCAATGTATTCATCATTACAGATCAAATGTAAGTTTGTTCAATTGCAAAAAACAATATCTCTGTTTTGAAACATTGTCAAAAAGTATTTTTATTTTTGTTACCATCTTTCAGAGATATTAATGAATATTAATATATTAATAATAATTAATGATGTCTAGTGGATTAGTGGACTATACAAAGAGTAAACTGCAAGCCTTTGATGACTTTTTAAAATTAACTCTTCAAGTACTTTCATATATTATCTATCCAGTTATCCAGTTTATGAAACATTTGTTCAAACTTCGCGTCACAATTTTTCGTTTGAATCTACAGCTAGAGATTTCCCACCTGTATGTTCATATTACATTATATTTTTTCCCCTAGATGTTTTACACTCAGAGCTTTACATGGTTTTACTGATGATTTCCTTCCTGTGCTCAGAGCTAAATTCGCTAATGTGGCTATTGTGGTCGGACATCAAAGCTTAGCCCGTGTCCCACAGACCCGGGCCCCGTCGTTGCTCATAAGCTGTCAGCGCCCTGAGAGCAAACCAAGGCAGGAGGCGCAAGTGTGAGGGCTGTTTGTCTGGACTTGACCTGGTGCTGCTGTGTGTGTGAATGAATCTGTGCGGAGAACCACATCAAAGCACAACCCAGGGGCTCAGTTGTTGTGACCCCTGACCCCGGCATGCTCCGAGACACAGGGAGGCTGGTGGAGGAGGAGCACGAGACACACTCAGGCATAAGGGAAAGGGTGGGCCTCTAAATTTACAACAGCTAAAAAACAAGCAAGGATAAAGACAGTAATTTGTCTTGTTAACTTTTATGGGGACCTGTGAGCAGCCGCACACAAGTAAATCACAGAGGCCCATAATATAGGTTGAAATAGTAATTTTTGTGGGTTGCTTCTCATCCGCTGAGGCACAGCTGTCCCTGTTAATTCAGCCATGTCTGTCCCTGCCCCTGCCTCGGCCCGTGTACTATAGTGTGCAGTGCAGTCATACCTTGAGAATTCCTGATTTGGTTATATCTAGGAACTCATGTTATCTCTGACCATAAGCAACATTCTCACTGCAGTGACTGAAATGTATCAATAACATAATACCTTTCTACAACAGCAGCCGGCACTAATGCCTGAACAGTAAGGAGAGATTTAATGAATTGATTAGTCAAAATGCATGAGACTGACAAACATTGTTTCATATTTATCAATAAAGTAAAGTCCACAATACAACCGCAGAGCACATGGTGTCACATAAATGACAGATTATTACAGATTGTGCCTAAAGGAGGAGGCACTTAGAATTTGCGCAAGCCTTAAATGACGATATGCTAACTACAGTGCATTAATGTCACATGCTGAGAGTTGTTTGATTTGAAGTTGAATTAAATGTGAGTGAAAAGATAACTTTGTGAATGAGGCATGAGGCCGATCAGAGCGCTCCTTGCATGGCAACTGGAAACGGAGATTCCACAAATGAATCCTCCAAAAACCAGCCAAACAAGCCCCTCCACTCTCTGCTGAAGTCCGATGCAGTTATTCACACTAAACACACGCTGGTTACCAGTCGCCAAAACTTGCCTCACCAATTCAGAGGCAAGTTCGAACACGCACTACATAAATTGAATGGATTAATATTATTCAGTCTATAACTATTAGACATTTGAATATCACTTGAAGGACAAATTATATGACTTTTAGGGCAGTTAAATGAGCTATTCATACTTTCTCTTTTTCATCCATTCTGGAGAGTTCTTAAAGGAGCAATTCTTCACTGCAGCTATATTTATTTTTAGCCCTTGGCGGATATAACCTAAGTCCTTGACAAAACATCAAACACCAGTTTAGCATGTGTGTGCATGAAGAGTGACTCATAGGATCAGTGTGTTTTAACATGTTTGTTCTAAATTACTCATACACTGCGACTGTGTGTGTGTGTGTGTGTGTGTGTGTGTGTGTGTGTGTGTGTGTGCGCGTGTGCGCGTGTGTCAGCTGCATAAACGTACACGTGCAAACGCTCCATGCATTTGAGTTATACTATCACAGCTCATTATGATTATCCTTCCACACATATAACTGGTCCGCGTTCTCTAGCAAGCCAACTTGCACAGGGAGCTAGTACCTCTCGTGGCCCCCTTCAACCCCCTCACTTTTGTTTAGTGTAAACACCTCAGACTGTCCTGCTCCACGCCGTATTGGTCTAATGGAAATATGACTATAGAAACATCCGAACATAAGGATTGACACATATGTTTGCGTTTGCTTGTCCTGTCTAATATAAATAGATTTCAAAACTTTCTGATCAGTCCTGCTTTATCTAACTATCTGATCCACAGGTGGTGATATTACAGCATAAATTGTGTTGTTTTAGTCTCTACTCTGTGTGCTGTGCTCATGCACATACATGACAGCATGTGTGTATGGAGCAGTCCTTGACAGTCATTGGGGGCGGCGGTGTGTTTGTTTTGGCAGCAATTCAGCATTCCACATTCCAGTGTGATATTCAGTACTGTGACCTCAGGAAACCCGCCCTGCAGAGACGCACTCGTTCCTTCCAACTTTACTCGCCTGCTGCAGGTTCTTTCCATTCTCCACGTCTGCACATCCATCTTTTTCCTTTCCAGCCTTCTCCCTTTGTATTTAAAAGTTAAGGAATCACATGTCACTCACACAGCTGGTTCTGGTTTATATTCTTCTTCTGATTGAAATCCCCAGCTATCTGGCTCTTTCTTACTCCTGCCACAGGGAATTCACAACACATCAACTTGTCCTGCTCATGCAATCCATCACATAAATCCATTCTTCTACATACATAATATTATACAATACAAACTATATTTAACCCCCATCTCCACATTCTTCTTCATTTGCAGTGTATAATAATAATAAACTTTGTTTGCCCCAAATTCTTCAAACATCAGCCATTAAGTACGTCAGCAAAGTCAGACTCCTCTGGCTCCTCCCTCCACTCCTGGCACCACCCACAAGCTCAGAGACATAGTTCACCTGAGATGACCCCACGGCTCCCTGTCCAGTCTGTCCCTCACTTTTATTTGTTTCCAAGTTATAGCTGTAAACCACATTAGAAGAACACATTCTGGCCAAGACTGCTATGCAAAGGGGCACCAGAAAAACAACTGAATAGATAAACAAACTGTCAAAGTTGTCTAAAAGCAGCCGATACATTAACTGGCAACTGATATATTAGAGTTTATTGCAGTCGTACTTAGTGGGACTGCTTGTGTGGAGTCATACTGTAGTTATCCGGTGTGTGCAGTGTGTGGTTGACCCACATACAGTGCAGTGCAGCAGAGCAGGGGTGAGCCGAGGTAACGGGTGGAGCAGTCAGTCAACTCTCTTATCTCACTGTCACTCTGACACTTTCTTCTATCTCAAGTGTACCTTTATAAGGCCTCACGCTGCAACAACTGCTGCACGGCACACAACCATAAAAATAAACACCAGCCACAAAAGATAGAGAGAGGCATAAAGTAAGCTACAAGAGGTTTAAAAAGAAGAAATGGTTGTTTGTTTAGACAAAATTTTATGTTATTGGTGTCTGTGCCACACAGAAAATAGTAAATTACCTTATGCATAAGATAAAATAAAAAGTGGCTAGGGTCATTTGTTTTACTTCATGGAACATAGGAATATTATATCAAAATAATCAATGCATGCAACAGTTTTTGGAAATGAATAAAAAGTGGCTAGGGTCATTTGTTTTACTTCATGGAACATAGGAATATTATATCAAAATAATCAATGCATGCAACAGTTTTTGGAAATGAAGAGTGTATGAGGAACTGCAGAAGTTACATGAGTCTCTGTAAAAATGTGCGCTCACATTTGTAAGACTATGACTGAGCATATGTGTATGTTTTGGATTAAGAGCTTCACCCCTGGACCTCAAAATTAGATAGGGGATTAGTGGGACACATCCGCCACCTGTCATTTTAAGCCCAGCAATTATAACAACAACTTTTAATCAACATGAGCTCACACATGTGAGACATACTGACACAACTCTTATTTATTCCTATTGCCATCACATAGTCCAGAAATGTCATTGAGCTGACCCCAGTGATCCAGGTCACTGGCCGGGCAGCTGCACGAGGGCTTTCAGGCTGATCATTACCCTCTGTATTAAAAAAGGATGAGCCTAGATTGGGACTTATTAGCATGGTGCACAGGGAAGGGATTTAGCCTTCAGAGTGACTTTTACTTGGCGCGGGACTAAAGGATCACATGTGAAAACTGTTGGCGCAAGCATCCCATTAGCACCTGTGCGGTACATTTAGTCTCCCCAGAGTATGGGATTGTATTATAACTTATTAATAAAGTTCACCACCTTTGACCCTTGTTAATATTTCTGATAACAAATGTGAGGTCAAAAGGTAACAGGAGGTAGGTTATGTATGTCAATAGTAGAGCGCACAAGATCATGTGAACAGGCTGAAACAAATGGCAGTCTAAAACTGGAAAAAGATAAAATATTCAATTATAAATAAATACGCACAATAGATATTTACACTGTTTACCAAAACAAAATACATTTCTTAATAAATATACTATTGTGGGAAACCCTCAAAAGTTCACAACGTCATTTGCACAGATGGACATAAAACCTAAAGAGAAGTAAAACAAAGATTGCAAAGCATCTCAGATAACAATCAACCACATATTAGGACCAGATTTCTTTAATTAGCCATTACGTTCCCTTTAAATGTGAAGTGCCACCTTGATTTATCACTAATCCCAAAGAAAGTGACAACACAACAGAGACAGAGAAAACAGAGGGATACAAAGATACAAAGGAGTACAAAGCACAAGATGAGCAGCACACAAAGTGGAAACAGAACAGGGTCGAGTGAATGGGGGAGAGGAGTGTAATTGCAGGAAAGGGGGCTCATTATTCTGTCACTATTCAACCCTTAATTTTGGGATAAACCCAGGGCTGGAAAAGAAGACTAAATTTTACTGAATATTTCCAAAGTTTTGACCATCCTTCATCTTTGTGCCTCTGGCTTCTTTGCACTGCACGTGTCAAAGCTTTGGTCCGCAATCACACATCATTTATCTATAAATCACTTTACCCATCTACTTTCTAATAAGAAGAGAGTCAAATTAGGGAAACAAATATGTTTGTTCCTGTTTATTTATTTATTTATTTTTATAGTTTTCAAACTTTGTTCATCATCTTCCCAAACCATTTTATACAAATGTCCTATGTCATAATCATAATTGACGCTATTCAAATCAACACCCATCAGATATTGTTTTGATAAGTCCACCAATTGATTCATCAACCATCAATATCTGATAACATACATCTGATATATGCATTTTAATTACCTATGCATGAATGACACTTAAAGCACTGGGAACGCACAGTACAAAAATTAAATACACTCATATATGATAGATAGCAGTGTCTCTCTTCCCTATTCTCTCATCTCCCTCCTGCCTCTCGTCTCTCTTGTGGGAGGCAGCACTGGGCACCATGCCATGCCACATCAATATGCGTACTGGTGAAATGTTTCCCCCCGTTTGCCTCATTCAGCAGTGGAAGCAGTGGCTAATGTCACTGGATATGGCAGGTCATGTTAGCTGGTAGTTAGTTAAAGGAGGTTGGCGAGCTAGCATTCCCACTGTGGCCAGAGTTACGGCTAGGGCCAAACCAAAAACCCTTGTAGTATCAACCTGCCACAGCAACCGTTGATGTAGACAAGGGCAGAGCTAGTGCCACCCTGGAGGCTCCTTGGACTGGTCCCAGGCAGGGTTCCATGGGAGCCCTGGTTGCCATGGTGCCAGTCGAATTTGGGTCCAATAAAAAGAGAAGGGGAGCAGTGGGTAGGGACCGTTTTGGGGTGGCAACGTGAACAAAACAGAAGCCACTGTGGTGTGTTGTGGAGATACAGCAACAAACGCTTCGGAATAGAAGACTGGTTTATAAGATGGTGTTAACTACTTTATGTGAAAAAAAATCAATTGTTTGTACTGAATGAATGCATGTAAAGAAGGAGCTTTTGCATTAAACTACTGGCACTAAGAGCAAGCTCGGATGAATAGAAATGTCTTGGAGAATTACATGGCACTTAAGAGTTTAAGTGAAAGATGTCTTGTATGCAAGGCCACAGCAAAAAAGATGGGCTCAATCTTTAACAGCATATTCATTGAAAAGGTTGTTATGATTCACACTTCAAACTAAAATGTCACTTTAGTCGGAATGTTTGTATTGAACAACATTTGATTTACCTGCTAATTCAAAAGGAAAAACTAAATGGTGGAAGAAGACCTTACCTTGACCTTGCATTTATGTTAAACTGTTTTAAAGTAGTTTGCATTTGCGTGATGACAACACATTAACACACTGCAACTCTATCAACAACTAATTACTTAAAAAATGTTGCAGAGAAAGAGCTGGAAGAGAGTATATGCACTCAATAATATTAGACCATATAAGACCCTAATACACAACTGAGCTCAAGCAAAGGGACAAAATGATATTAACTACTGAAAACACATTTCTGTGAACAAAGTGATATTTCTGACCCCACCTCATTCCACTGATTAAGGTGTGTCCATCTTTCACCAGACCGATACGACTGTTAAACATGTGCGCAACACAAATTTATTCCAATTTGGGGTGTTGTCTAAACAAGCAGTGTCCTTTTGTTGTTGTCGGTGTGAGACTGTCCTCTGAGTAAAGACACTCTCCTGTTCTCACATGAATGGACTCTTTTGATGAAGCGCTGAGCCTTGTTTACTGCCTCTCCATTTTATTTACCGGCCCGCTTTTCAAGTCATCATTGAGGGACCCTCTCCCCTACAGTCCCCCACTCTCCCCATCTCCTCAACCTCACACATTTCCCCCTCCATACTTAACCGTGCCCCCCTCCACCAGCAACACCCCCCTCCAATCCCATGTTGTTGCCTATCCCGTTTCATCCTGCTTTCTTCTAGTGTCCTAGATCTGTGTCCAAAATGATTTGAAGCTTACTCGCTTTACACAAACGCATGCCAAATTTCATTCTCTGCATTCTGGCTCAGATGCATACTTATTCTATCCCCCACCCCACTTTTCCGTCTTCTTCAAACTGCGCTCTCTCACGGTACATTTTGACCGGTAAAAAAAAAAAAAAAAAAAAACGTCTGTTGTGAGTCAAAATACATTGCAAAATCCACAAAATGTTATATGAGTAAATTTAGCATAAATTGTAATATTACCATAAATAAAGATAAATTCAATCAATCTATATGTACAATGACATATATATTTTGCAGCTAAATTATTTCAAGGAGCTTTGTATAGTGAAGCAGCAACAGCGAATTTAAATATTGAAAGCCAAGTTCCAGCTCTGTCCTTTTAGCAAAAACAAAAACAAAGAAAAAAGCCTCTAATTGTCCTATTGAGCACTAAACTGTTTGGGCTTACAAGTTATTATAGATTTTTCAGTTGCCACAAACGGAGGCCCAGGTGCTAATGAGGCTGCTGGCTGAGGGCATTTGTTTTTAGACCCTAAAGAGGAATCAAAGAAAAAAGAGCACGTAGTAAAAGAAAGAGAAGAAAAAAGCAGAAAGGCAGGATGTGAGGGAGGAGGTTGGCAGAGATACGGACAAAAAAATTTGGCGTCTTCCAAACACAGAGATAGCATCATGCCAAAAGCGGCCACCAACACAAGTCTTTAGACAACTCCTCTCACACACTTACGACATTCTCGTCAACGTTTTCGTACACACCAACACAAAATCCGATTCAGTATCAATCCAAAACTTTGTTAAATAATTCAACTAGACCAGAAGAGTGTTTTAAGGAAAAAAAAAAAAAAACATCTGTATGGGAAAACCAAATAAAAGTGTAATGCTGCTATTATGCGCCTAATTGTAGCATTACTAAGGCGGTGTTGTGCGACTGGCCAGACTCTGCAGCCGATGCCAGGGACTTGCTGTGAGCGCCGCACAGTGAATAAGGCATGTTCCCCCATCTCTCACGCCTTTCTAGTTGGCCTGTTTGATAGTGAGCGGTTCTCCTTTTTTCTCCTCTCTCTCGCTCCAGCTCTGAGGTCGGGAAACCCTGCTGACAGGGTATACATTTTTTTTGGGATAGACGCATTTTTGGGGTTGGCGCAGCTACAAAAAGTGTAAAAGAGAACCAGTAATGAGAATGGAAATTGCCACCCACGTACTGGTTTGGGCGACTAATTTTATATTTCTTAAACCCCTTATGTTTTGTTAATATTATCAAAATATTTAATTCATACACACATTATATAATATATTTGGCAAACCTTTCTTTTTTCTGGCTTTTTTAATGAATAATCTATTTCACACCAGGATTCCATTTACATAAACTATTCTATTATTGCACTACTATAGAAAGTGATAACATTGTTTTGATAACTGCATGTGTAAAAAGAATTTATTAAAATACCAGGACAAAAAATTTTGAGGACAAAAGCTACATGCTGTATAAAAAAAAACCCTGACCATTTTTACTGGTCAATTTAATGTCAGACAAACCCAAACCACAGTCTTTGTATTTCTGTTTGCCCGCAGTGTGGTTTTGTCGCCGTGGTCTCAGAGATAAACGAAGACCCTGAGGTTTTGGATGGGGTAAGTAAGCCTGTAATATCCCCTTCTCCGGCACACGTCTGCATGAGCGCGTGCATCTTCTGGAGCGAATAAGCTCACAACAGAGCTTTGGCTGGCCACGACCGTCAGCAATCTAACTTTTTTACAAAGCCAAGAATAGTGTGAGGCACCGCTCAGTGTCTTTGAAGCCACAGGCCGGGCTGATTTTGGACACCGTGATGTTTCTCAATGTCAGACAGAAAAATAAAACTACTGAAAGAGACGCATTACAAGATAAATGCTTATATTCCTCGCCTCAAGTGCTACACTGGCCACACCATCTAGACAATGCTCAATTTCATCTGATCTCGGACACTGAGCAGTGTGCTTAGTGCTTGAATGAGAGATACCAGTGGTTCTAGTGCATTCTGTCGTTGTGTCCTCAGGCAAGACACTTCACTCACCTTTCCTACTGTGAATGAAGTGTGTGCGTGACCTTTGTTCTGTTCTTGAAGATAGAAACCAATTATTAACAATCCATTTTGCTACAGTCATGAGGAAAGCAATAAAAACCTGCACAATCAGTCTCAATACCCTGTCAATGTTCATGCTTCATAAGCGTAGGGGCATCTCTCTAATGCCTAATAATGTCCACTTTCCCCCAATAAATCCTCATATTCAGAGATGTTTCTCAGTGATATTCACAAGAGTACTTTTTATTTGTGATTCGTTCCTGTGGTCAGCAAATTGGCCCGGGCTGGCAGCTGCTCGAGGTTTCTCTGGGCTTTCTCACAAGCTAGTCCAAGGCTCGACTGCTGCTATAGCGCGAAAGAGGAGGGATCTGGCAGAGCAGAGCGTGGAGTGTGGAGCGGTCATGGCAGAAATGGCACGGCGAGCACATTTCACACCTCCCTCGGAGTGACTGCAAATTTCCTGTACTGCACTTTTGATTAGAAACACATTTGAAACATCTTTTTATGATCACACTAACGCTGCACAAAGGAAAATAAAGAATCGAGGCCAGAGTATGAGTAAGAGCACAGTGCTAACTTGGGACCTTACAAATGTTTTTTGCCTTCACTTTTTCCAATCATAAATAAATATAATATATGTGCTTAGTAAGACGTAGCAAGCCCAAAGATAATAGTTAGAATTGATCCCTTCTTAAAAAACAGTGTAAGGGGTAGTAGTCAATGAAAATAAGTAGAAAATTTGTTTACACACACTTGAATCCACTTCTTATTACAACTACATCAATACATGGATTACAAAAAGTTCAGACTTTGGTTTATTATTTAAAAATAAATAAATAATGGATTGATTCTTTGTAGCAACATTTAAGGTGAGAGCTGGTTTGAGTGTTATGGCCGTTGTTATTCTTTTACATTTACGGTGTGCCGGGCTGGTGCAAGAGGACCTCAAAGGCTGGCTGCTGAACAGCCTGAGAAAGCCTGACGGCAAGCCCAGAGATTCCCTGTGGCAGCTTTTGCTACTCTGTCATAAACAAAACACAAGACGTCTTTCTCTTCTTCCCACACCAACGGTGCTCGGTGCTGCCAAACAGAACAATCACTATCGCAGCCTCTTCTCCTTTCCAACACTCTCTCTCTCCTGCCATCACTGTCTCTCGCCCAACTACAATATAAACAAAAGAGATCAGCAGAGGCTTTACCTCTGTGAGAACAACAATAAGGGCCATGTTTAAGGAGACAAAACAAAAGTGTGTACGGGATCAAAGAGGAGCCAGGAAGACAGAGATACTAAAGACCTACAAAACGCTAAGCAAACAAAACCGTACAATGAGCTCATGTTTTTATTCACTGCATCACAGAAGAAAGTGTTTATTATTGCTGTTCGAAATTGAGGATGTCTGCAGATATTGACTGCCTCAGGACACTAGCATCTATAAGTTAACTTGAACCAAAGGTCAGTGCAAGTCTTGAAGTGTAGAGTACTGGTACACTGCTTGTGATATAAGCAAAATTTTAAGTAAAATTTTTAATACAAAATATTGGCCAATAAAAAGATATATTTTGTTGCAAATTTTGCACATAATTTACATCAAATAGACAAAAATATATTTTTTTAATATGAGCTCACAAATGGGAATAATATTCGCAGGATTATGTGTGAGGGCTGCTGAATGCTTCTGCTTTATCTCAGCCACAGATGGATCCACTGAGTTAAGCCGCTGTTACTGCCAGGCTTTGGCCGGGGCCGTGTGAGGTGTTCGGTGTTTGGTGTTTGGCTTGGAGAGCAAGAGGTTGAGAAAAACAAAGAGGGAGACTGAGTCACATTAACAAATAACCATAAACTTCTGCATAGGCAGATTATTTGATGGCTGTTGAACAAGTGCACGAAGCTGATGCTGTTCTCCACTATTTGAAATTTCCAGAAATTACAGCTGAGATAATATTAGGTCATGAGCATGTGTTTGTATGTATATGTGGCCAGCCAATGGCGAGTCAGTGTGTGTTCGAGGACTTGGCTGTGAAACGTGTTTGGTGTGTGTGTGAGCGGTTGCTGTGATGGTGTTTCTCGTGTGTGTTTTTTTTCTAATGTGACAAAAACTACAACACAGCCAGTGTTTGGCTGCATGTGAAGACTGCAGTGATGTTTGGCCCAGTAAGAGGTGTGCACCCATGATGGTGGCTGACATACAACAATGTCTGGCTTAAGCCTACTGCTATAGTCTGGCTCTTTAAGCCATTTGGGGGTGTGTACATTTGTGACCAGAAGATTGATCGGTTTTACATAAAACTATGTGACATTTGTGTTGTTCTTAAAATGTGTGTATTAGTATTTTTAAGAGTTTATTGTGATTCCTGTTAGTGGTAGGCATCGTGTGTTTGGCAGACAGGTCGTATGTGGTGCTAGTTTCCAGGCAGACGGGGAAGGCAGTAGCAGCCTGCGGCCTGGGAGCACAAGACTCCCTCACACACGCGTGCTGGGCTGGGGCCAAACGACAATCCCTGGCTACAATGGCCTTATCATGGCACACACACTTTGACAGACTGAGGACAATCCTATAAACACCAACTCTCACTGATCGCACCAAAACACACAATTTGACAGTGGTAATCTGATTCGTCATAAAAATGTGCTTTCAAATTTCAACCTATAAAACACTAAAATCATATTCACATGCAGCCATAAAAATTGTCTTGGAGGACAAATACAATGCAATTCACACACACTTTCTAGTGCTTTTTTTTTTGAATGATTAAATATAAATTATTTATTTAGAAGAAATACTGCCAGGAAAATGTTTAATATTCTTAAAAATATGATGTTATGTGCATACACACATTTACTGCAATTATTCACTACAATTATGCAATTTTAAAATTGTTATTTGATTTAATTCTAAATTAAAACAACACAATTTTTTCATTAGTGTTGGTAGTGTGCTTCTGAGTGCATTTGTTTGGGACCAGTGTCCCAGCGGCACATACCTGGCGTGTGGACGAAGTAGGCCAGATACAGGTCCAGTTCTTTGACGGACACGCCGATGTGGTGCGGCTGCACACACAGGCCCGGGTTGGTGCACTGTGGTGATTTGACGAGCCGCTCCCCGTCTGTGCTCTCCAGGGGGCTGCCCTTGAACAGGATGACCATCACCAGGTCGAGCCGCCACACCTTGTCGGCCTGGCGCAGGCAGTCGATGCGACGGATCTTGCCCTTTTGGTCGGGGTTGGACAGCACGCAGCAAGGGGGCTTCTTCCCTGTGATGGTGAGCACAAAGTCCTCGCGGAACTCAGGCCGGATGTCCTTCCGGAGCTTGGCCAGCAGGCGCGAGGCCCACTTCTGCTTGATCTCTGGCTTCTCCCCCAGCAGTTCATCCTTCACTGCACGCTCTTCCTCCTTGGACATGCGCTTCTCGTGCTTCTTGAAGTACTTGCGCTTTCGGGCCTGCAGGTTGAACCAGGTGTAAGCGAACGCTCGGACGTGGGGCAGCAGGGCCTCGATGAAAGGGTGGAATTCATCCTGGACCAGAGAGGAGGATGGGGGGAGGGTGGAAGAGCAGAGGGAGGGGGAGAATGGGGGAGAGAAGGATGGGGAGAGAGGCACAGGGGGTGAGGAGGGGAAGAGAGAAGACAGGCAGTTAGCACCGGCACGCAGCATGGAGGAGCGCCACTCGCTCTGCGCTCGCTCAGAGACTGAGCAGCGAGAGCGAGAGACAAACAGACAGAGAAAGAGAGAAGAGAGAGAGGGATGCCGGAGACACACACCTTACAGTCACTTGTCCTCTTGAACAGCACAATACACACTTACTCTGACACATCACAGTTCAATGAGAAGAATGAGGAAATGAACACAATTCATCCAAGTCGCCAATTTGTTTATGTTATTGTTGTTGTTTTAATTTCAGTTGTTCACATCTAAAACAGCTTTCGAAATAGGTTATAACCTAAATTGATTTGGCAAAAACAACTTGCCTTTATTAGTTTTAAACAGTAACAATTCATTTGTACACATAATTGAAACATTCAGTGCTATTATGTTTGAGGTCTGTGGAATAAAATAATACCTTTGTAAAAACTAACAGTTATTCATTCAAAGTAGTGCAATCAAATACAGTTAAGAGAAGAAATACAGAGTAGTTACCATTTTGCTCTCTCATCCTAAATTCAACCCGACGAGTACCAAAAAAAGTCACACCACAATAAAATATCTGTACGGCAGAGAAAGAAAAGATGAAGGAAAAAACCCTAAAAATAGCCAAGAGATGCTGAGAAAGTGTCCCTCAAAAGCCGACAGGGGAGCAAAGGCTGAGAAAGATGGGATGCGTTGTAATACCAGCTCGGAAACACAGGAGGTACTGTGGCAGAAGTTGTACGAGAAGTCTGTTCAAGAGCACAGAAGAAGGAGAGTGCACGCAAGTTTATCTATTTTTGAAAATAAAAATGACAAATTAGGAAAATTTAAAACTAGCTGGAAGCGAAAAAAAATCTAAAAAATATCTCAAAAGTAACGCATAAAAAGTAGTTGTCAAAGCAACGCATGCTATGAGTTCAATTCAGTACGACATGTGTACGACTCGGGAAGAGGGAGAGAGGGCTGGACTTGGGGGGTGCGAACGGAGGAGTAGAGAAGAAAAAACAGCAAAACAAGAACAGCGAATCAATGTTGGCCGAGTGTGCCCGACCGCTGGCAAACCCGAGTGCCGCTTCTTTTCCCCTTTTTCTCTCCAACTCTGTCTCTCTCTTCCTCTCCACTTTCCTTCTCTAACCATTGAGTGAGTGAGTGCCAACGTGCGCAGGGCCCACCTATTTGGCACTGTGTCGCAGTCAGCCCAGCCAATACGCACGCTCCAAGCACTGAAAGGGAGGGATGAGAGGGAGACATGGCAGAGCGAGAAGCGGGGAGGTGGGGGGTGGTAGTAGAGAGAGAGAGCAGGGATTGTGTGTGTGGCGTGGGCAGAAGGCACATCATTAGCCAAATAGACAAGTTCCAATCTAGTGCTAGAGCAAAGTCCAAAGGATATTCATTTTACATGCGTCCAATCCATACAGCGCCCGCCTCCTAAAGCACCCACCCAAATGCCTGCGTCACCAGCCCGGTCACAATCAGCCCAGTAAAACCTCTCCAACTTGTGCCCCCACCGCTCTCGCTCACTCTCTCTCTCTCCTCGCGTTACACCACCTTGGCATGGGATGGCATGAGAAAACACAGGCCCAAAATCCCACTAGACCCTGGGTCCAGCAGCTGCTCCTGGATTTACCACACAAACAAAGAGAGGAGGGGGAAAGAAAATGCCCCCCTAACTTCAACCCCAACAAAATAATAGCATCCAAAAACATGCTTTTCTGTTTCAAAATGCACTTTCACATCCAAACTAGCCCGTTATTGCCAGTTTTTTCCTCTATTTGTAACTTCACTTTTAATAGCCCCAGCAGCAGAGAGGCAGAAATACATTAAAAGTTTCTGTGCAAATTAGAAAATGTTTCTCATAAATGACTGAGAAACTGAATCGTGAGTTTGTGCCGTGACAGACAGCTTTACGTTGCTGTAAGTGTAGCAGGGGGTAAAACCTGTGGGACGTTGTGCTGCAAATACAGAATCCCTGTATACAATAAAGCAGCTGTACCCAATCAGTCACGGCTAATTTTGCTTGTATTATAACATATGTTGTTTTTTTTTAGTAAAACAAACTGGACTCCAAAGCTTTCATTGTCTTTATTCCAGATTCTCTCGGGTCAAAAAAGAACAAGCTATACCTTCAGTACATGGGTCATTTTTGGAAAGAGCATATTTAACAAAAAATAATACAAATATTTAATTTGAAGTTTAAAATCCTCAAAATTAACTGGTATGCATCGAGTATTTGATAAATATTTTCAATATTTTTTATGTTTTTTGAAATTCCAGGGATTTGGTCGAAGAAATAGGTTGCCATGAAAAAGATAAGTTGTTGCAGAATTGAAGGATCTTCGAAAGTGATTGTGCTGTGTTGTGCGGTCTGTGTGAAGACCCTACAAAGGCAGGCCTCCTCTGGTTGGCTGCAGTCTGACCATTAGGCTGAGGCTGGCCCGCTCCTCTGTCGGTGTGTGACTGAGGAGCAGGCTCACTGACTGGCTGGCAGGTTGTTTTTAGGTTGGCTCAAAGGCTACAGGACTGGCCCATGAGCTGGCGAAGGGAGCGACTGGTTGGCTACCCGGGTGGGAAGCTGACTGCCTGGCTGCCTGACTGGCTTGTCAGTGCTGCTGCAGGGGGAGGCAGACCCATCTGGACCAGGCAGAGCCGGGCCGGGTGCCGATTGTTCAGACTAGCATACGCCTGCTTCACACAGACACAGGGAACTAGTAAAATGAGGAAAAGTAAGAAGATAACGGTCAAAAATATGGGCAAAGGGAGCATGAGGAGAAGGAATTAAAAAGAAGACATGAACAATCGTTTGGTGTTTTGGAAGAATAATGACAGGTGTGTTTACGGCCTGCAGAACAAAGAAAAGATCTAGAATTTAATAAAGTAGGCTCTGGCAAATAAAAAGGAATTACATGGAATTTGTAAATGATTACAATGTTATTTTAGAGGGAAACAAACAGATATCCTTATTATAGTTAACTATTTCTTCTTTATAATGACAGTTAACTTAAATAATTTCATAATGAAACTGGGATATAAACTTCAAAGCATGTTTTTTGTGCCAATATCTGGTAGCTTGCACTTGCTTTGCCCGCTGGCCTCTTCAGCCTGAACTCATCTTATCGCTTTATGCCACATTCAATGACCTTTGTTCACCAGAATGGGCAAAAACTTTCAAGCGGATGGTTAAACACTGACCAGGCCAAGTTCTTATTTTACAACATGTCTATTGCAAGACAATCTTGAAGTTGGCAATTTTTCAAAGTAGCCTAAGTGCTTATGCCTAGGCTACCTAAAGTAGGCCTAAGGTTAATCATTTGACACCCGCCCTGCCAGGATTCAATCCCCATAATCTATGACAAATTCTCCTTACAAACCACATCTATGTTATGTTGTTAAACCAGTAGCACTTAAAATCGCAGCTGAGAAAATCCACCTTTCTGCCTATTAGCATCGAAAGGCGGGAGAGGCCTATCTGAGGAGGACGTCTCTCACAAACGTCACAGAGTGTGCAGCATTGCAGCACAATCGCTTTCAAGAATACATATAAATAAAATGTATTTTTATATAGGCTATAAACACAGATAGCATCTCACCGGCTAAAAGCACGTGGTATGGAGCGGTGGAAACGATGACCTCGTGCGCCTCTGCTGCACTGAACCCCGCGCGACGAACCTTCGCTTTCTTGTCCTGCCTGCGTTAAGTCAGCGCTACACAACTACATCGTTCGAGCAAAAAAAAAAAAAAAAAATCTCTTTTGGAATATTTTACAAGCGCCACACACATACTGTGCGCTGAGGCTGCGGGGGTCTGGGAAAATGAGACATCACCTGCTGCTGCGGCCTGCAACACGAGGGTCAAAGGGAAAAGAACCGGCACTGCTGTGATCAAAATAATTCAAACAGAAACAGAAAAAGTTTCTTCGAAATAAAATGAAATGCCAAGAGATCACAGGCTATGTAATATGTTACGGTCTAATTAGGTTAGTTTTAATTGCCCTAATAAAGGCTAAGCTTCAATTGACCGAAACATTTAAGATAATGGCAATTAAACAAAAGGCCTAAAATGGGGCTACAAAGTCTTACAAATAACAAAGTGGAACCACGGCCCTTTCCTTTGTCTTTCACAAGGTTACTTTGCAGAGCGAAATAATCAGGTTTTGAAGAGAAAAGTGGCCGAGACGAGGAAAAACTACAGGCCTCTTTCTAAGTGAATGGAAGAAACTGACTAGGCCTACTTTTCAAAAATGCTTAGACTGCCGTATCGTCAAGTTTATTGAATTTAAATTACACGTTATAACTACGTTTAAAATAATTGTTAATTTAGGCTGCCAGTAAAAAAATTATAAAATAATAAAAACACTGAATTTTGAATTAGCCTATCAGGACAATTTATCTCAACAAAGTGATTTTTGCTCCATTCAAATGCAATCATGATTTTTTTTAATGTATTAATGTTTTAATTTACATTTAATTTATTTTTTGTCGCCAGCTATATGTTTAATACAAATTTATAACACTTTTAAACACTTCTTAGATTATTTTATTTTCAAGACTTCTCTTTATGAAGGTTACAAAAAGATTGTGCTTGTTTAAAAGTTAAATGTGGAAAATACAGGAGTTTAGTGAGTCCTATTCTCTGTGACACACTCAAAGACAGTCGTAAACCACTGCACTGTTTGAGACTCATAAAACATAAGTGCCTTTTCATTTTTCATTCAATTATTCACACACACACTCAGCACTGACCACATTAATCCACATAAAATCATTGGTTTGTTCATTGCTCATTGGAAGTGACAGATTCTTTTCTCTCTCCCATCCACACAGATTGATGCAGAGCGTGCGTCTGTGCATCGTTTGTAATTATGGCTGTTTACACACTGAAGCATTACTATGTGCGAAAGTCTGGAACCCATTTGTGGCATGAGGCAGCAAAGACAGCGCAAGTGAGCCCTAAACACCTCCAGAGCCACAGTAACTGCGCCTCTGACACTGCTGATATGAAAGTGAAATATGTTTGTCCTGCAAAGAGTATCATCTGCTTGTGTTTTCAATATTGAAATGTATTTTATTTTTATTGTAGAATTCATGTGGTTTCCCAAAATAAGTAACAATTCAGATGTACAATTAATATTCCCATTTGGACAGATAATCTAAGAGAACATTTGTATGTAATAAATACATTCTTTATGATCTCATTTCTTTAATCTTGTAAATAATTTACCCAAAAAACTTGGTGGGAACTGAGAGGCCTCTGCAATATTATCCATTTGTTTACATAACGCAAAACCAACTCATGTTGATAAAGCAAAGATCTGGTTAAAGCATTATCCTGTCCCAGAATAAATAAAGCTGATCGGAATTAAAGTTTTCAAACTAAATTATGGGATACATTTCAAACAATTAAGAAAATAGATTTCAACATATGGCCTGAATCTATTTGAGTGGTGTGCAGTTTCATGATGACATAAGTTAATTCAATACATGCGTGCACTGTACCGGTGTTTACATTACGATCTTTCCGTGATGCCTCACACATGTACTGTCTGTGGCCCGTCCGATCAGAGTCTTTGACAGTGCTGTCAGCTCGGCTTGTGTGGGGACAGAGGATCTGGTTTTAGTGCAACTCCTCGTGTCCTGCACTCACCTCCAGTGGCTCCACAGCAGCAAAGCCACCGTGTCTACTGCAAAGTGAGGGCTGTGAACCTCCTGCTTCACAAATCCAGCAGAATGGAGCAGATAATGAACACAGATATGCTCACCCCTCATGCCCTGTGAGTGCAGCCAAGGCCTGGTCTCACACACAAGAGGGGCACTATTGAGACTTTCCCTCTCTCTCCCCCTGCTTCTTTTATTTCGGCCGCTCCTCATTCTGCCAGTCGGCAACGGCAAGGCGAGGTGCCAACCTCTCCCCAAAGTCGGGCAGTGTGCCCTCACCCTTTATGCAAATGCTTCAGCTCCAGCCAAACTCACTGTGCTCCCCACCACTAAAACCACCGGGCCGAATGTTCTTCTCCATCTCTCTTGAGCGCACTTTCAGACTGTGGAAGAACTTTTCTGTTTTTTGCGTTCATAACCTACAGCATGTTCCTGTGTGTTTGTGTGTGTGTGTGTGTGTGTGTTTCATAATTCAATATCAACATGATCTGTTGAACTGTTATGAAGCTTCAGCTAATACAACCTTAAGTGTGTGAGTTGGAGAAAGCCAACAGGCAACTTACATCATTCTTAGAATAGCGAAAATATCCACTTTGTTTGTGGGCTACAGCTCTGTCTTCTTTGCTATTTTGAAAACAGCAATATTTAAAAATGTTCTTAGACTGACCTCTATAATAATGGTATAGCCAATTCCGACCATGAAACAAAAAAAAAAATAATTATATAAATATAAAATATATATATATAAAAAAAATAATTCTGTGACACATTATATGAATTGTTTTTAAAAAATGAGTGAGAGGTATTTATGAGGAAGTCAAGTGTTTATTCGTTCTTCCGAACCATGCAGAGATTGGCCTGTCGGTGTGTGGCACAGCGAGAGTTAATGGAGCTGGGCATTTGCCTGTGCACACGGCTTTGTCTCCACAGCGCTGCTCATGTGAGAGGTCAGGAGAGGGTGTCTGCTCCCAGTGCCATCCTGATCCCTCTGGGTTAAAAGGTGTCTCGTCCAAATGGCTTCCTGAGCACTGGGTCTTAATCTCTGCTACACACAACGCCTCTCTCCCGAAACTTATCACTGAGCTGGCATCACGGGGGCTAGGTCGCTCTGCCCATTTTGAGTGGCATTCCCTGCAGGGCCAGTGCCATGCCAGGACGGAAGAAGCCCAAGTGAGGCGAGAACAAAAAGCCCCCACAGCCCAGCACACAATAGATAAATCATGCTGAAACTTTAGTCCTATTATACTCTTATTTCTTTGGTGGGGTTTCAAAGCAGAGCTGTGGGGAGAGTGTGTGACCGTGTTGAGCCAAAACACCTCCCTGTGCCGACCTCAGGAGCACCACAGCACCCCGAGCAGACAGCCATAAGTACAGCTCTGCGCAGGCACATGGAGCTGACCGAAACCTCCACAATAAAAAGACAATCAGGACCAAAGTGATGTGTGTATATGCATCTCAAAATCATTTAACGCTTTGCCATATGCTCTATTTATAAGAAGAGAAATCAAATGACCTGTCAATGTAAAGAAAGAATACAGCGAAAGTAGGTCATTCTGGTAAAGAAATTATGTTTTGTGCATTTCTATATTTTACACTGAATAATTATGCTGCGTTTATGTATACAGTGAGTCTGTGTGTGCATGTGTGTGTTTGAGTGTGTGTATATGTGTGAATTAACTGTACTCCACCTGCAAGACATCAGAGGTGGTTTGTTCCAATATAGAGGTATAATGTTAGTGAAACAAATATTATTTCCTGATGAAACAGGTCAAGTGAATTACCAGTCTCGTTTATGAACATGAGAATGTATGAAAAGTAGTATCACGCAAAGTGAGGCAGAAGGAGCAGAGCTGGACTGCAAACAGTGAACACTGCCACGTCAGAGTCTGTGGAGGTTCTTGGCCGTCGGGACAGAGAGAAAAGCACACACACAAAAACATACACATAAAAACACACACACTGTGTTAACCTGCTGTCCAGCCGTACGCTCAGGGCCAGGTCTGACCTCTGAAACTCCCTCACAGTCTCAGAGAGCCCACAACATGGAGCCGGTCCAAAAGGACTAAGAATAAACTCAAATCCTCCGTTTAGTTTCCCTCACACACAGTGCGGCCCTGCCCTGTGCCATCGCATCCTGTCTGACCTGTCTGTATTCAACTATCATTTCCCTCAAAGCTCTTCATTGTGTTCTGCTGATCACAGCTGGCATTAGTGTTCACAATGTGTTACTTCAGAATGTGGCATCCAAACTGTGACTGCTGCAAATACAAATATTTAAAAATATTCACACGTGTAGGTTTTCCGCATCATACATTATGTAGACTCAATGTGACAACAGGCTTTAAACATGATACATTCTCTAACGACAATGAATATTTGAGAAAAGGTAACATTTCCGGGAAGTTTCTGTGCATGATTTTCGTTTTAACAACATAAGTTATTGAAGAAACCCTGTGTATTCAGGCAAACACAAAATATAAACAGAAAATGATTGAGAAGAGGAACAGAATTAAGGAGATGATGGGGAGAACAGCTTTTAAGTAGAACGAGGTATTTGAGTGGCTCAGATAACCCGCTCTGTTCTCATGAGAGGCAGACAGGGAGTTAGCAAAGTGGCTTTTAAGCTCACCAAATCCAACATATCCCAGATAAGACTGTGGCTCTTCCTGAGGGAATGCAAAAAAACGAGTGGCAGAGCTGAAAAGAGCCAGGTAAAATGGAGCAGAAACAGGAGAGAGTAGTCTGCCTGCATGGAGAGAAAGCACGCAGTGATAAGAAGATATGAAAATATGAGTAAGACAAACAGAGTCCCAATGATGAGCGCGATCTCATGAGAAAAATGATGTGGTGTTTTTTGATGCAGACAGTCTCTTATGGTACGGAGAATAAACTGATGTCTCCAGCTGGGTTGTATCACCTCTATGAAAGCTGGCCTAAATACACATAGACAAGCCATCCATCTCCACAGAGCTGCCGCGTCCCGGGACAGACACAGCCAAAGACAGAACAGGCCTTTTATGTATCTGTGTAAGCTATTATTCTGTTTACACAAGGTAGAGCTTCTTCAGATAGGGTGGAACATGCAATGGTTTAGATACAGTTAAGATGTAGGGGAATTATTAAAAAAGGAAAAAGTGCATCGAAAGTAGAAAGATGCACACCACAACATTGAAACAAGGGATATTCAGATTATTCATGTCACGCTATAATAATGAGAACTTTAAACCAAATTAGAAGCTAAATTAAGTAATTGCATTTCAGTCTACTAAAAAGTAAACCTTAATGTAAAGGGTTTTTAAAAATTATTGTCTGTCTGTCTGTCTGTGTTGCATTAACGTATATGCATTATTATTTGTTTCTTTGGTTGGGATGGTGCATGTTAATGATGATAAACGTGCTGTAACTAAGCCGGATTGTAGCCACGGCTAATCTCCATCCGCTGTCCCGCATTCACTCTCATAAAATCTCACTCAACTCTACTTTTGCATTTGGAAAGTTTGATTAAAAAAAAAAAAAAAAAAGATCATATAGGATTGCAATGTAGATACTGTGACTTTAGAAAAATTACAATTTCACTGTCAATAATAAATAATTGTAAATGCATATTTTGACATCTCTAAATGCAACCACGTCAACTCTGCATTAAAAAAATGTTTGCAAATATTTCTGCACATTCAAAATAAAATGTGCTGCTTAAATAATCATCAAATGCTCAATCTTCCTACAAACTATTACTTGCTTTAGCACAGATGTGCACTTACAGCGACACACACACACACACACACACACACACACACACACACACACACACACACACACACACACACACACTGTCCAGGAGGCACAGAGAGCACAAACAGGAGTGACTTTTGAATCGTGCTCAGTTTGCTTATTTAACAGTGGTTAGGTTTTCACAACCTCCCCAACTCCATTTGAAATTCTTCCCTTTAGGTACAGGGAGAAAATTCAAACAGCATTAATTCCTCTTTCTGGGAATGAGGGCGGCCTTTTCCCGGACCAATCCATAACATGTGAACATAAAAATAAATATGGAGCACCCTTACCCCTTCAGTGGGACAGGAAAAACCAGCAGCGCACCACAGTTTCTTACACTAGGCCACTGAAAGCTCCACTGCACTGTATCTTTGCTATTGTTCTAATCTGTGAAGTCAAAATCTTGTCCCGTGTCTGCTGCCGGCTTTATTATCTCTCTCTACTCGTACTCTGCTGGTCGTCCCACAGCCAGTTAACGCACCGCAAGCCAGAGGGAGGACCACAAGAATGCTTAAATCAGCATAATTAGGCCTGTGTGTACTTTAAACACACGTTTTTCCCCTCCACGCCTGGAGCCGTGCCACCCGTTCACCGCTGCTTATGTGCGCGAGCGACCACAGCCCGTCTCACTGAGTCAATAAACACAAACTTATCACCAGTTGAGCCACTTGCACTTAAACTTCAACTGCAAATTATTTTGTATTGTCCTCAACTTTTGTTTCATCAAACAACATATTTGAGCTGATAAACCATTACTGTTTACACGTTTATTTATTTTTTTAACACATAATTATCACTCATCAGGTATCAAATCGGGCTGAAACAAGTTAGTTGATTAATCGCAACTTATCAAATATTGAGATAATTGTCAACTCATTTGTAATCAAATAATTATATTGAGATAATTGTCAACTCGTTTAGTAATCGAATAATTGCTGGAAAATATACAAACTCCAAAACGTGCGATGTGCTGAGAGAAGAGGTTTTATGACTCGGACAAAGGCTAAATTACTTCAAAAAGACATAGGAAATATTTACAATTAGTATCTTTGATCAAACCTGTAAACTCCATGAGGATGTCCTCAAGCAGCATAACCTTAACACTGGCTCAAATGTAGTAAAAATCTAATATTTACAGCATTTTGCGTTATGAACAACTAATCTGTTAAGTGAAAGCATGATCGCTGGATTAATTGATTAGCAAAATAATCGTTACTTGCAGCCGTAAACTCAACATATTGTCAGTTGAATCGAAATGAATAGGTATCAAATATATTTTCGTAACACTAGTAATTACAGCTATTACAACAAACTGTGTTCTAATTTATCTCTTGAATTATCTATTTACAGTCAGTCAGCGAGGCGAACCGTTCAATAGTCACATGGATCGTATTAAAGACTGCTAAAATCTAAATAAACTAAGGCAAACACATTCAAAAATAACGATGTTTAACAATATTTTTGGTTGGACAAGGTGCTACGTATGAGAAATAAAAAAAATAAACAGAACCAAAACCGCCTTTGCCAGAGAAGTTGGAAAGTCGGTGACTATGCTACAATAAAAGCATCCAATAAAAACATTACACTCTTTCCCTCCGGAGTTCAAACACTGTTCTGCTGGAGGGGACAGTGTGAGCCAGGCCTTCACGCCAAAACAAGTCACGGCAAAATTCAGGAAAAAGTTTATCTCGGGTTTAAAAACATTACACTACTTTTATTTCAGCACAAATACAAATACAAACGCGGTAGCCACAATCTTCCTTGTTCTTGGCACGACTCTCAGATCTGTCAACTGGAAACATATATCTTCTGCAGCCTTCCATCAAAGCACTGTGGCACTGTTTGTATGAAGGACACACTGCGAACTGGCCACAAAGAAGCCACTCTCTGCTTCTGTCTGTCTCCTGCTGCTGCTGCTGCTGCTGCTGCGCATGCACATTCGCCTCTATTTGCGTACGCGCACAGCTGTGGATCTTGTACCGGGTTCAACCAAGGTAAAGATACGGTATATTACGCAATGGCTTATAGATTTTTCCACCGCTGGATCGCTGCCAAAACGACTCTCGACAGGACGTAGAGAGAGAAACACACAGTGAGAGAGAGGGGGAGAAGGCGGGATCAGAGAGCAGCACACTTTGTTCCACACAGTCTGTCTCACTGGGCACGCTGGACACTGGGTGTATGTGGGACGGCCCGTAGTAGTAGTGACAATGAGGAAGTGGTGCTGGCATTAGACTGTGTAAGATATGTTTGTTAGGACTGCTGGATATTTGCGCTATGTGTCCCTCAGGCAATGTCAACTGCTCCTGTTATTCATCTGTCTGTATCTGCCACTGCCACTAAAATAAATGACCTTACATAGCCAGTATGCTGCGGGCTATTATTGTAGCTCTTCTGTAAGTACAATGTGTTTTCTTTTTTTATTTCAATCATAACACATGTTGTATGGTTGTAATGGTTTAAATAAATGTCTTCTTTTCAATGTTTGTCACTGCAAATGATCTATATCTTATAGTGCACTTTTGTGAATTCACTGAATGTTTTTTACTTAACCATGTTTTTTACTGAATGTTTTTTACTTGACTAGGCTTGGGACATAACTGAATACAAGTACTGAAAATACATATTCAGAATACAAATTTTGAGTAACTGTATTCTGGTACAGTATATAATAGGATTAAAAGACTACCTTAAGGTATGTGATAAAGATATTTAGGTTTCAAACTGCAGTGGCAAACATTGAAAACACAGCTCTGGTGGTGAGTGTGTGTGAAATTGTTTCTAATCAGGGATTAATAAATGCATAACAAGCGGCGCAACAAACATAAAGCTGTTTTAACCCTATCTTGCAAAATTAAACTTGATATGAAAGCATTCTGAGTATTCAGAACATGCACTTAATTGGACCATGTAATATAATATGTTACAAAATACATTTCAATGCAGGTATTCAGTATTCCAACTGAATACTGTGAAATACAATTTCATTGTATTCTTCCTAACGCTATGCAATGTAACAATTGTTAAAAAATAAAAATGCTTTATGTCCTACCATTGCACCTCTACATTCTATTCTACAAGAGAAGTTGATAATTTATATATCCAAAATGTAACTTAAACTAGTCACCATTAGCACAGTTGGTTGTTATTGAAGAGCTCGGCTGTCAGGGCAATCAATCCCATTGTTTTCTTCATTTACTCACCACCTATCATTCTTCTGCCTGCTCACTCTTCACATACTGCATAAAAACACTATCCTTGAGCTGATTCAGCCTAGATCTTACGCACTGAGGTCTCCCCTATTCTTTTAATTGGGCCCTTGATGCTCGACATAGGGTGTACTTCCTCTAATTAGCTATATCTATAGCGTATGGGAGGGTGTATGAATGCATGCATGTGTAAAATCCTCTTTTGAGCAACTTCAAACTAACTAAGAGCTTTAATTTCACGCTAGACTGCATTGTCCCATTCAGCGAGGTTATCCACACAAAAAAGCCTCTGAGAAAATCAAAAAGATTGAAAACACACCAATGGATGACAGCGAAGGGGGATGGAGAAGGATGCATGGGAGCACCAGAGACAAACAACAACAACCAGCGCGGCTCATCCCTGTACAAAGCACTCCTCTCACTAACCGTTACTGGTCCTGAAGGAGCTAATTGAGGAGGTGGAGCGGAGGAAGACAAGCCAGGAAGGTGCAGCTGCTGAGATCTTCTCACACATGGACTCCTAACAATTCAACAGACACTTTCAATGAGCGTAAACCGCATGTTGTTGCACATTCGATGATCAGATTTGGGAACATTATAATTAACAGTCTCAATTCAATTATCACATAGAGTGATTTTTCACCTGAACTTTTACCCCAGCCAAAAGATAATGACAAGGACAAAAATAGAATTTGTTTTTGCTTTTTTTAACTATGATCATTCAAAGCCACATGTCCGCTGACTATCTGACAAACATACTGCAGTGTTGAGTCTGATTTCACATGAGCGTGCGCCTGTGTGTTGCCAGTCCATGTGTGTGCCGTATGGAGAGGTTAACACAACTATATCGCAGAGCAACACCAAAGTGCTATAGGGGCCGCTGCTTCCACTGGCCATAGACCAGCCTAAACCTAATCCACACTAGGAGGCAGAGGACAGGCAAACAGGCGTACACACACAGCTATCCATCCAGGGGACAACCACCTATTACCCTGTTGTGCCAATTGCCTTAGTTAAGCATGATAAATCCATTTTTCATGGGTGGTCAGAAAGACAGCACAGATAAGGGATAAGCAGAGCACCGCAGAGCTGAAGTCACATGGAAAGAAACATTTGCACAAACCACAACACTAAGCATGGTCAGAAAACCCCGCAGGATAAAAAAGCCTCAAGAATATTCTTCCTTTCTTCCTTGACAAATCTTTTAAATACAATTTTTTAAAAATCCAGAAAACTCACCTTATCCTGATGTGTGATTTTCTATGTTCAAATAAATTATATTCAATTAAATTCGGTTGCGCACTAACAAACCTGATCGGTCACTGAACTCCCAGGACAAATCAGCAAAATGTAATTAAAAATTATTCTGACTGTTTAACACTCTCACTTTGGGCCAAGTCGAGAAAGGGGGACCTGGTCTGCCTCCAGTACAAAGGATGAATAAGTCAAAAGAACACAATGTACCTCAGGGCCGGGCCTGACGCACTGGCACAGTTGGCAGAGTTCTTTTACCACTGACCACTGCAGCTCTGGCTGCACTCTTAACCAGGCTATAGGGTAATAAGCATATCTTTGTGGATGAAGACAGCGCTGCAAAAGCCTACTGACTGACTGACACTACAGTAAGTTTGAGAAGACCAACACAAGAGGCTCTTTATGCAAAACTGAAATCAAAAACACAATTTAAGTAACGTGGGTTTAATTTAGATATCAGGGGATGTGTGGGCTTCTCACATATTGCCATCCAGACTTCGTTTACTTCCACATATGCACTGATTCACAGACGCTTTGTTGAGTTGAACCCTTTATCTTTCTACCAAAGACACTACAAAATCTCATATTTATTTCCTTGTTGCCATGGTTATATGGCAGAGCTAAACTGCATATAGCTTTCATTACATTCTTTCTGAGTCTTGCCAGAATTCCAGGCTGGGTGCATTTCAAGGAATCACTTGATGTCCAAATCTAAAAGACATTAAAACCACAAATTATTGGACATTATGCACTTATGCAGCAAATAAGAGTGTTTTGTGTGAACTGAACTCAAATAGTTCAACAATCTGCAGCAGATTGTCTAACATCTCAGAGTTTTCAGAAAAGCTTCAAAAGTTGGCAGAGCTGTAAGACGTGCAGCCTATATTAACAGCCCACATCTCATTTGGATAAGCTGGAAGGCTTAACTAGAGTAATTGATTTCAAAACGAAGCACATAAAAGTTTTAATTAACGACGCCTCCATGACCTTCAAACTGCATTAAAACTTTATGCAAATGTACAAATGCAGACGAAAGAAACGGTCTCTGTGTCGCATAAAAGCTTCAGGTGTTTGGCAAGTGTTCGCTGCGGTCCGCCGGGGCGCGCAGGTCCGGCACTAGGCTATTCCAACAAAGCTTTTACACACGATCGCAAAACTTGCACAGGTTAATAATTACACCGCTGACAAAATCGTGCGGTTCGCAGTATAATGATTAATGCAGTATAAATAAATATTTATACAGTATAATGAGCTTCATGGCACAAATAAACACTGAGGGGGCAAAGAAAGAAAAATAAAGGGGCCACACGTCAAGTTAATAGGTTAAAAAAAACACCACAAATATAGGCGTTCTCATTGTGTAAATAAGCATGCGCAAATTTGTAATTATACGTGCGACAAGGGAGACAGTTTAAAAGCAGCACCAAAAAAGCAGATCAATATGCGGCCACCGCTCACATGAGCAGCACGCGCTCATGAAGGCTCGTGCGAGAGGATCTGCTGCCAATTAATTTTAATTAATGGAAAGAAAGAGGAAACTCGATGCGGACCTCTGCCTCATAGCACAGCTTGGAAAACTGTCTGCTCTAAATATGCAGTGGAGGTGATGGACGTATTTCTACGGGACAAAATCAAATACATCTTTCATTATTGCAGCCGGCGCACACTCCACGCAGTTCAAACCATTGATAAAAACGTGATCTGCGTCATCTGCAGTCTATTTTTAAAACCTCGACCAAAATGTATAACATGGACAGTTAAGTTGATGAAAGGGCAATAGGAGGCAGTTCCAGTAACCAAGGCTAATCGTGTGATCAAACTAAAATAAAAGGATATACAAGTCATGACCCTAAAACGCTCTAATAAATGATTATAAACTGTTGGGAAAAAAGTCAACTTCCGAAGCAAAAGCACAACAGTCCATAACTCCTTCACATGTAACTTTTACTCTACAAACTCGAATGAAAAAGAGTGTGTGCTTGTGCCCTAAAGAATGAGATTATAGTAGATCTATGTTAGAGATACGTAGGCAATATAATAAAGAAATCAGCCTTCTTATTTGATCCACACGGCACTGTGCACCGTGTTTCACAGGGACCAGAGCGGCCTGACGCAGAGCCTCGTGCGCGGCTGCACTCCTCTGTTAACTGTGTCTGCTCGGGCTGCATTGGGCATCAGTAGCACTGAGGAACACAGCTCACTCTTATTTTTCTGTAGTTTATTATTATTGTTATTTTTTATGTAATTAAAGCAGCAAAGAGGCGTATTTGTACCATTCAGGCCTAAAAGGTCACATGGAGCTTGACCTTTTTAATAATAATTAAAAAAAGGAGACATGCACATCTCAAAATAAGATAATGCATGAAGAGAACAGCTATTATGAACCAGCTTAATAATCTAAAACAGAAAATAAACGGTTGTTTTTATTGCTACAAAGGTTTCTTCAGTTCAGCAAAATGTAAATTATTAATAAAATGTATGGATTGCAAAGTATAAGAATTATTTTATAGCATACACAGACTATGGTCATGATTAATATAATAGGCTATTAACTTTTAGGTTAAAGTCGGACTTTGTAAAATCATGCGTCAATGAGACGTGCGTAAATAGTCAAAAGGAGGCCCAAATTCAGCAATTATCTGAAATAAATTATAATTATCATTATTGTTATTATTATTACACATAGGTCAGAATTACAAACAGTCTAATAGACAGCTACAGTTAGGGGTAATTTTATAATAGCCTGCAATTTCCCCATTGTCTGGAATTTTCCACGTGGGACAAATATCAACGTTTATCAACGTTTAAATTTGCAAATGGACTACTGTAATAGACTAAACCCCTATTCTCTATAATAATAATTAAATTCAATTTCACGCGCATCCATGAGGCTTCAAAACTTAACAGTTTGTTTTGTTAAAAGGTCAAATGTCTTTTGAGGTGACAACACAGTAACACACGCCCACTTTTTAACCGTCGTACAAATAGGCTTGACGTTATTTTGAAAGTTGGGCGCTGCGGTGAAATATATGAAAACATGGTGGACAGCAGTTGAATGTGTCCACTGTCCTTAAAGGCCCCCGGTCGGTCAGTGCGGACACGGCTGAAGCCCGGCAGACCGCTGCTCTCGTGCGTCCTTTCCGCTCTAACACGAAGTGTCCCGCTGCCCGCCGTGTCACAGCTCGACCACTTTGTGACTGTGGACACAAAACTTACAGTCTCGGCTGAAAAATAGCCACAAAGTCACAGCTGACTGCATACATGGGCTATTCTCCTATCCCCAACCTCCGTTTTATATCAAATAGATTTGGGAGAAGCGCCATTTTCTTTCCAAACCATGCGCAAAGAGATGCACAAGAACTTGTTGGGCGGCTCTCCTTTGTAGAGGAAAAAGGAGAGCGAGCTCAAAAAGTGTGCGAGGTCAAACTGGGAGAGAGCACAGAGCTGGAAAGACAATAGTTCGAAATAAATGACAAGGAGCGTCACTGCGTACCAACACAAATGTAGTGAAGCGCGCACGGACAAAAGCCGGAAAACTCGCGCATGCAAACAAAAGCAGCGGACGAAAGTGCAGCGGTCCGTACCTGTGTCAAGCAGTAAGGAGAGTACATGGTTGGGTCTAGGGACCAGATTTGGAGTAGAAGATAATAAAGTTGGATGGAGGATCGCTACGGTGCCGCATTGCAAAGCTGCTGTGGCTTAGTCCGGGCTGAAACCCCGCCTCACTCACTCGCTCCACAGTGAAAGCTCCGCTCGAACTTCAGAGAAAGTTTCTGCTCTCTCTCCCTCCCTCCCTTCTTTCTCTCTGGCTCTGGCGTTCACGCTCCCACCCAGTTCTGATTTCAAACCACGCCAACGCGTATCTATAATATCATATCACTGCAGCAGAAGTCACCTTTCAACATTTGACTGAAAATTGTGTCACATACAGCAGTGTTTTCTCAATGGGGAGCTTATGGGATCGCCTAAAAAGAGCTCAAATATATATTGTCTTGAAGGATGTTATGGCAATAGCTTATTATATTTTATCTGTCATACATGTAAGATACATGTAAACAATATTTTTATGAGGATAGAAAACATAATAACTAAATCGTGGCAACAAGTGATTTCTTGTCACATGCTTCAAATTCATTTGTTTGTTTTCCTAAAATATAAATGTGAGGTTAAGCCACCAAGTCTTCAAATAAAACATATAAAAGTTGTTTTTAAATTACTTTGAATCTTGTCTTTCCAGTGACAATATAGTCTTTGTCACTTACATTTGTTACTTACTTTCACTTACACCTTACATTTTTCCAGAGAATATGATTTTTGATTTGTGAATTTGAGGACTGCCAAAACTCTCAGCTGCTAAATGACCCTATCCACGAGGAGAATGTACTCCAAAGCTTATTATTTCCAGCTCCGCCTTGTATAGTAAACAATAGCGGATCATAGACAAGTATATAGCAGTTTCATTGTGAGAGCTATTGTATGGAAGCAATACTCTCTGTTTCTAATCAGGCTTGGCTTTATCCTCCTCGCTTCTCGGCCCTAATCAAACTCATATATGCAGGCAGAGTGCCGGCAATTACCCATAAGCCTCTGCCTGGTGTGCATGTTACTGAGACCGTGTGAATGCCGCCCCATATGTGCGTATGTCATCTGTGTGTATTATAGCTATACAAAAGCGGTGTGTTGTAAGGACTATAGGGTGCGGTTTTGGGGGTTGAAGTCACCCGGGGCTCCAGTGCCAAGTTTTTCAGGGGGATATGAAGTTGTGCAGCTTTACGAGACCTCAGCCTGTGTAGGATACTTACGCTCAAGCCACAAAAACACACATGTACAGTGATACTAGCATCACACACAGATGAGGGCATTCAGGGATGCAACAAAGAAAGTGCAAGAACTGTAAGGAAGGAAAGTTTATCAGAAGATTGCTTGCAGATGTAAAATATGTTTAGCGCAGAGTAAATTCTTAATCCATTCCTTGCTTTAAGATGCTTTTGCTTTATTAAATCTTGTATTAATGCAAGGAGAAACTTCTAAAACAAATAATATTTTCTTACTTGGATGAAGTAAGTATTTTTGGGCAAGTGATGTCAACAAAATGACTCATTGGTCTCATTACTGAACTTTCCTGAAAATGTCAATAGACAAGCATGAAGTATACTTCTTCCACAAAAGACAAAAAACATTGAGTTGAAGTCTGTGCATTTTCACTGCTTTCTCTTGTTTCCAAACCACACCCTCCACGGCACCGACCCAAACCCCTAAGTCTTTGTGTGCTCTCGACTTTCCTTCTCTTTTTGTGTTTTTCTCAGTGGCTGTTAATGGTGTTTTAGATTAGAATCATCCCCTAAGCAATATTTTCATTTTGTTTGTCCATTTTTCTATTTGTTATGTCACAATTCAACAGACATACAACAGAAGCAACACAATTCCAGCTTTTCTTTTCACAATCCCCTCTGCCAGAATGAAGCTGTCTGCCCGAACCTTACCCATGTAACCTATGGAGTTCATAGCTTTGTGTGGTTAGGATGATGTTTGCCTCAAAAAGCACATGGGAAAACCATATGGCGTGTCTAATGTTAGCGTGTTTCAATCTCCCATTGACAGACAACGCTGCCCATACACTTGCTGTTTACCATTGCCTGTGGCTAAACTATTAAATATTGAAAATGATGTGGCATAATGATACTACCATCAGCATTCTGAATGTGTGAGACAGGTGGTTGAGTCTGCCGTTCAAAAGGAAGAAAACATGTGAGTGGAAAGTGCACGTAACTGTACCGTTTACTGCGCCTTAGAGTCAATATTGTTGGAGTAAGCTGTTTATACATGTGCGCTAGGAGAGAGCACGCCACTCAGATGTACTGTATACCGGATATATACATGCAGCTCAGAAAAAACCTGGCAGCTACAGCATACGGTAAACAGAGTACAAAAGCCGCTCATTGTTTCTACCATAACCATGCGGGAAGAATATGCAATTTTTTAACTTCTTCTTTATAGATTTAAACATGAAAACAAATGAAAATACCATAAAACTATACACATGGTATGTTCAGGACATGTGAACTTATATGCGCATCCGCAGTAGAGTTGGCTTAAGGATGGTTGTTGATAAGTGTGGATATGAGTGCATGATGGTCACTCACAAATGTCCTTGAACATTCCCACAAACCTTACTGAAGTTACTACCTCCATGCTTTTGTTCCCGCTCCTCTGGTTGATATATGAATAGATCAATAAATATGGATAAGTTATTTTTTTAATGTGAGTTGTGTTCAGGAAATACAACCCATAGAAACAAAAACACATTGAAAATTAGACAGTGAGCGTGTGTTTGTACCCTGTAGGTGTCGGACACGAGGAAACATTCAGGCATCCCTGGGCCTCGGGCAGGATCGTCGTTGACCAGATAGGTGTCAGTAGCCTACAAAAGAGATCATCGATGTTATGATCAAGATATTGTAAAACAATAAATTAATACAAAATACAATCATATATAAATAGTTATACAGTTCATTAGACATCACATTTTTATTGAATTGACCTGCCAGAGAACAACCAATTTCTTTTAGAAAGATAATGTGCCCATTGATCTAAGCCAGGCGGCTGTTTGTGCCTAAGTTTGCAATGAGCTTCGTCATTTGTATTCTGAGTCTGCAGGCAGGCAGGGTTCTGGCAGACCCGGGAGCTGTGAAATGGGCTCTTCTTGCAGTTCTACTGTTGATTGGATCACCCTATCCCCCTCTGCTTAGCTGAAGGGAGCCCAAATCCCACAGTCACTGTGCACTTCTGTGAAATCCTATTTCATTTTGCAACTTTAACGGATAAAAAGCGTGCACACATGCCTATGCCAGCCCCAGACCCTGAGCCACTTCTGTTTAGTAAACCAGGAGCAGAGAGAGAACAGTTTGAGTGTGGAGACATGTAAAGACACTCATGCAGTAGAGAAGTGTAGCTCTTGAAAATATAATCACCTGCATGTATACACTGTTCCCCGCCCCTGCTCCATGCACTCTCACCAGCCACACGTGCACAGCACTTACAGACACAAACCCCATAATAAGAGCCAGACGTTGGCAGACCACACAGCCCTGAGTTGTGGTGAAAACAAAGGCTATTCATATCCTTTGCAAGAAGAGGCCTATGTAGCGAACCCTCTCCTTTTCTGTTTCTCTTGTTTTTATTACACATAATCTGTATTCATAACCCTCCATTTTTCTGCAATTGTGCACTTTCTAATTATCTTTATTAGACCATTAGACCATAAGCATTTTTCCTTTTTATTGCATATGCCTCCAGCTTCTTATGGGGCAACACAGCACCTATTGTTGAAGCATAACAAGAGAATGAAGCCAATAGGAGAGTAGCCTGCTGATAAGGAGTAAGACACTGTGGTACCGAGGGGAGTATCGTAATAGACGTAATCGCCTTAAGCCACAGCCCGTGTGGGTCAGAGCAGGACGATGGATCTGATTGGCTGATGGTCAGGAGCATGGCCCCAGTCCATGGCACCTGTGTGGGCCCCTGTATTAAAGCCACAAACTGCTAATGAATTCACTACATCAGGTGTGCTGGACGCTCTCTGATTGGCTGCCGCAGCCAGAAACAGAGTCAGGTGAACAAGCGGGTTATTTCGGATTGGTTGACAAAGACCCAAAAATCCGAGTGCTTTCCATTGGCTTGTGCTGCCTTGTTCTGCTGAAGGTAGATAGAAATGGGACTCATTAAAATGGAATTATATGAGAGAAAAATATCCATTGTCTGACTTTGTGTAGAACAAATCTCAATCAGTCATGCTTTTAATAACAAATCTATCCATGTATGAGCTACATTATTAGCCTTAACTGCTAACAAACTAAGGAATTGAAATGGACATGCTGTCAGGCAGATAAACAGGTGCTGATGAACTTCTATCCCATTGTGCAACAGTGAATAACATGTAGCTAATGAACACGCTAAGCTCCTGGGAGACAACACTGCCTCTCTTTGTAGTACACCCCAAAAACGCATGGCCTCAAACCCTCTCCTGCAGCACTGTATGAATTATATATCGAACTATATATATGTACAGCATATGCCCGGCCCATATGGCCAGCCCTGAGCTACAGAAATCTCAAAGCTCTTCTTAATTAACATTTTAGAGGGAAGATTTGGAGGCGGGAGATTGAGTCAGTGACCTATTTGGAGTCCGTCCTCTCTCCCAATGCAAATGTGTTAATTGAGACACTCCACAAAAATGCAAGCGGGATGCTGGAGAAGAGATCTGATTTAAGGTAGTGTTTAAATGCCTGACAAAAGGATGCACTTCCCTACATCAACTTAAATCTTCACTTGGCTGGTTCTTCATTCTCTGTCATGTGTGTCAACAGCCATATGTCCAAATACTTGTGTTCCCAAACCGGCACACTCTCATTGCTTTATAAAAGCGCCTGATGGCTACATTTTAAAGCACACTTGAATGGCAACAAATCAATGATGCTCCTCGCAGGATCTCAAAAACACCCAACTCCAAACTCAAACTTGCACACACCTGGTTGGTACGCCACTTGTCCAGAAAAGCTATTGCAATTGCCAACTGCCACCACTGCCTGTCCATCTTTAAAAACTGTAATTATTATCAACCGTATTGTGTTTTATCAGAGTGATTTAGTGGCTGGAGTTTGCGCTGCCAAGTTGAAGGATATGAACGGGGGGATGGTTGAGGGGATAGGAATGGTCCAGCCAACCTGCGTGGAGATGGCAGGAGCTTCAAAGACGGCGGTCTGCATCGGCGATCTGTTCCACGGTGTGTGAGGGCTGTATGAAAGACACAAACGGCCGACGTGTGAGCCCCTGCCAAAGATACCTCAGGGAAAAATGTTGAAAAATATGATTTTTCACACAGCCCTCTCAAGGGGTTGTAGGGAGAAAAAGTAGAGAATAAGAAAGATGAGAAACACTGAAAAAGGCAGGAAGACTTAGTAGTTGAGCTAATTATTTTACCCCGAATGTGAGTCCTGAAGGTTTTGTTGGGTCAGAAGCAGAGCCAAGATATAGTGCTGAAGATTGCATTTGGCTTAATGGTGCAGTTATTTTTTATACAATAGTAAATGGGGGAATTTGGATGAGGAGAGAAGCCCATGGTGTGAAACATTTCAGTAAAAAGAGGCCTAACAGCAGGGGGTATGAGTGTAAAATCGCTTTTGTTTACTTTAGCAAAAAAAAAAAAAAAAAAATTGAAATGCCTCGGAGTTAAATATGTGACATAAGAGGATCATCAGAGGCATCATGAGACGAGGTATAACATGCACAAAGAAGAGTGTGTCACTTTTTTAATGATAAAAGAGAACAAAGCTGACAGTTTGATGATGAAGTATACCAGTCTACCACTACTGTTGTGTTCTTGAGCATGACACTTCCACCTTACATTGTAATTACTGAGTGTATGTCTGCTGATGCTTAAAGAAGCCACCAGGAGCACAACGGCTGTCACAATTTTACAACATAAAGGAAAAGGACCACCAAACTTAAACGTCACTTTGAGTGTTAAAAATCTACTATTATTTACTATTTACTATTATTTATGTTTGACCAAGAAATCTGTTTAACCCAGAGGAAACCAGCATAAACTTAGGGAGAACATGCAAAAATCACACAGAAGGGCCTCCTGCTGCCAAGGGGTCAAACCCAAGATCTTCATGGCTAACCACTGTGCCACTGTGCTGCCAGACAGGTGTCTAATTTATATCGTATTCAGGAAAACGCAAAACAAAAAGATGCCATGAAAAAATGTATAACTTCTAAAAGGTAAAAGGGGCAAATGCTTGTTGATAAATATAAATTCTACAGAATCCTCTGTAACCACTAAATAAATATAAATCTAATTAAAACAATCCACTTAGACTTGCATGGTTTAGTCTTCTATAATATTCATAACTAAAATAATTTCTGCATTTTCACACTTCAGTAAACCTTTTGTACAAGTCTAAACTGAATCCAGTTTAAGTATGCCACAATAGATACATAGATATCTTCTTTCATCAAACCCAAAAGTGTGTCATGATGAGACAAGTTTAAACAGGGTTCTTACTGACACACCCCTGAATCACTCGAATCCTGAGCTTGCTCGACTGGCTAAGCTGTGGACCGTGGCCTTTAGATATGACTGTGCCAGATCTAACTTTCAACCTGCCATGGCCAATCATTTTGCCATTTGCCACCAACCTCCAAACAAAAGGTAATCCAACACCACTGGCACCTTCTCATATGGTCTCCATTCATATACAAACCACAGTGCAACCACATTGGTAAGTGCATTTAACAAACGAGGTTAGCGCCTGGACAATACGGCCTTTGTCTCACACTACAACTGATCCACTAGGAGATTTCCTTGTGGTTTTGCAGTTTACCACAAAAAAGTAACAATTACAGGTTAGTATTACAAAACACACAGTCAGACATGACTTAATGAGGAAGTTTGTAGAGATGATTTTAGGTTTTTACCAGACACATCCCTCAAACTGTGACTGTAAGAACTTTCAAGCAATAACAAAATGGTCAAAACAAAAAGATTATTTGAATCGTTGTGTTCCTGGATTGCACTTTGGTTTGCAGAGAAGCAGACAGATAATTGGAGAGCCATAAATCACAAATCACTGGCTCCAATTTGACATTTCACTTTATGTAATGACAAGGTGCCGCATATCTATTGTTGGCTGGTCCAACTTTGGTAGGTGATAATGCTGTGTGAGCGGAAATTTTAAAGATTTGTGAAATGATCTTTCAGTCAACAGTCAGATATCAAATGCTTATTTAAGAAACAAGTTCCTCCAGTAAAGTCAGTGAGCAGGTGCTCAGAGGAGGCCTTCGCTTCAACCACCTCATCCAAAACACTTCCTTAAACATGACATTTCATGCTCCAAACGCACACTCAATCTTCTGCTATACAAATGTAGAAATATTTATTTTGAGCAGCAGATTGCTTTCATCTTCATGTTTCAATTTTAAAAATGTGATTGGTTACAAAAGATAAAGTCATAAAAATATAATTAATGAGTAAATGTTTGGACATCAACAATATAATAATAATAATAACAATAATGATAATGATAATAATAATAATAATAATAATGGTGATGGTAATAATAATAATAACAATAACAATAATCTGAGAATTATAGGCTACATAAAACCAATTTTTATTTGTGAATTTCAAATAACAGTCGGTTACTCAAATAGTAAAAATCTAGGTCACAGACCTAGACCAACGTAAACTCACAAAATAATTATTTTATAACAATTATTATTCATAATTTGGATTTTTAAATAGGCAATATTAAATCCCAGAAAGCACACCCGACCCCAGTGAGTGGGTCACTCAGAGCGCACAGGTTTCTCTTTCACTTCTGCACCAGAAGTATAAGGTGCAGCTGAATACGAGCGCGTACAGCTTCAATAAACTGCACACTGTGGTTCTGAGCGTCTCTCTTTGACAATGTGAAAACGTGTGTATTATTCTGTTTGATGATGAGCCTCGTCTTTGTCACGGCTCCATTGAAATGCTCTGCAAACAATTTAGCCCGCGTCACTCCAGCTCTGAGGACACAGGGGGTTCAGTTTATGCAGAGCACGTAAAATACTGTATTAGTACTATTGGACCCAACTTAAACCTATAGAAGTTTGCCAAGAAGTTGCAGCCAACACACGGGTGCACGCAGGTGTGTGGTTAGTCATTCAACAGTCCGCAGCCAAAGTCTGCATGAGTCCAGTCTGTTTATGAACATCATTAAAACACGCTCTGAACACAAGACACGACGTTTGCGTTGATTTGTTGTGTTACTTTCCCCCATATAGATCAAGGGCAACAATTGAGTTACACAGCACGTACCATTATAGCGTGGGGAGATCTGCCAACGAACTCAATGCCCCATTTTCCTTTAAAAGTTCAGCTTCCAAAAGTGAGAGAGGGAGTGCGCTGGCTCTGAGAGGAACACTTGGACTCTTCTCCTTTGCTGTTGCCGGAAGCAAAAAAGACACCTTTAAAGAAGTCTCTCAAAAAGTGACTCCAGTCAGCGAGAGCTCGGTCGGAGAGAGCGGGACTGCGGCTGAGCCTCGTAGTCTAGCGAAGCGTGGCCTCAGATGTGTCCATGTCGCGCGGAAAGAGACGCTTAAGGGACATTCAAAACGACAGAGCTAATAAACATGAACCAAATGAAGATTATGGGAAGTAAGTTGTCTTTATGTTCTATTCCCGTGTGCTTAGTTATCCAAAAGGTGTCCAAAAGCGGTTGTCTCCAGCGCCGCGCGTCCGATCTGTTTTACCCTCGTATCTCTCTCTCTCCTCTCACTCGCTGCTCTCTCTCGTTCAACGCAAACACAAGAAGAAACGCACGCTCTTGTACACACGCGCGCACAAACGGGGGGACACCCCTGGTCCCACGTCGCCTCCTCCTCTTGGAGCTGACGAGATGAAAGAGCAGCTTCTTTGCGTCGCAGAATGCCTCCACAGTCACGAGGAGCTTGAGCAGTAGCGGAATCACGGTGCGTAAAATGGAAGCCTTTCGCGCCTCTCTGAGAAGCTGCGTCCTCAAAGCGCACCTCAGCGACCCTGCGGTCCAAAGTGATAAAACATCCGAGAAGAATTTGGGGCAGTTGTTCACGACAACAGGGTGTGCCCCTAAATTTAAATTATTAGGTGAATTATTAATGTGACACACGGTGTGCAGTCTGTTATGGCTGCAGAGCAGCTGCGGCTTTAGGAGTATTAGGGCCAGTAGTTAAATACAAAGTGCGAGGATTAGACTTTCTAAAATCTACCTGTTCTTGTCAATGTCCCGCTATAATACTGCAAGTCTGCAACTTGAGGTCTGTCAGAATCACAGGCCCCAGGCCCCATTTCATCCTCTGAATGTCAGTGAAATAATGTTGGCTATAAGCTATAACGATCTATGACACGGTGGAATTTTGTCTAATTATATACTGAAAATAGTCCCATCATGTTTGTCTTCTGTTGCACGTGGCCCACACGGACACAGCGGGATTAAATATCATGCGTGAAGGTAAAATCAGATATTGGTTTTATCAGTGTCTAAACAAAGGAATTTGAAATGTATTATAACATTATAACTGTCTTAATACAAGTGACAGCACATAAAATATAAATAATCGCGTCTGTAATTACCCAAATGATGAATGAGCAAACTAAATTGATCCCTCTGTCTCCACATTTTCTCTGACCACGTACGCAGCTCGTTGTCATTGTCCAAATATTGAAGCATTCCTTCAGCCTGCAGCTTATTAATAATGCACCATTGATCTCTACACACATTTAGGAAAGTCAGTTATTAACAACTGAATGTGTGTGTGATTGTAAATTTACAATCATTTAAATGTAAGCTTCTTATTTGTCAAAGTAAATGAACAGAGGCTTGTGATGGGAAGCGAGCGATGGAGAGGCCTTCTGGTCCTTTCTGAAATTATTGTGCGGCGACTGCTTGTATGACAATTTAGCCAAATGAGAGAAGACATAAAAATAAATAAATAATAAATAAACAAATAACTAGGTCAACAGCGTAACATTGAAAAAATGTCAGTGTTTCAGTAAATACTGAAGAAAATGTACTTATGCTGTTTGACTCAACCCCCATTTATCTGCTGAGTTTTTGTGGAGTTTTTAGTACGAAACAGTTTTTTTCTTCATTATATTGTAATGATTAATTGATTCCCATTTTTTTTTTAATGAATTAGTAGTTACAGAAAAGAATTGGACAATTATTATTGTAAATTATTAATTAAAACTTGAATAATGATAATAACAATAATCATATTATTATTATTATTATTATTATTATTATTATTATTATTATTATTATTATTATTATTATTATTATTATTATTATTATAGAGCAAAACGTGTACAAATGAAATGCCATTATTTGGGACTATTTTTTTCCACAGTAGTTTTCATAAATAGGCCTATGTGCTAAATCAGCTTCCATGGCCAAAATAATATTTTTTTAAAGGGTCACAATTTGATTTACAACATGGCAATAAATTCTGTAGGCCAAATATAAATTCCATCTTTATTATAGGCTAATGGTGCTGTTCTTTTATTTGTTTCACACAATAAAGCACCATAAAAATGAGTTGGTAAATAAAGGTCACGTATGGCGTTAATAATAATTCATACTCACCATATGTTTCCTACAGTTGACCTCATTATAAAAATAAGAACCCAGCCTGGCAGTTTCTTTAACTGAGGATATAACTTAACAGCAAATATAAAGGACATGTTTTTAGAAAGAAGAGGAAGAAAAAAGGAAAAAACAAGGATGAATTTAATTTGATTTGGATTTGGTCTTTGAGAGGCTTGTATATCTCAGAGTTTAGGGAAGATGCTGTGAGTGTTAATAATGTTCTTACCACAGGCCCCTGAAGCTGCCACAATGCTCTCACCGCTCGCTATTTTACTGGCCACATTATGAGGCCCAGGACTAAAGCTCAAAGAAACTCCAGCACCGGCTCGGCATTCAAGACTCAGTGGTGTCACCTTTGCAGTAAGAACACACGTTTCCCTGAATAATAACAAAGTAAACATGATACAAATGGAGGGTAGGTGCACAATCAGTAAGATTTAACAAATTAGAGGCGCAAAATAGTAAGTGTGCCAAACAATCATACATTTATCAGCACAAATGTCATACTTTCTCATTATCAAAAGGAGACATTTGTGTCAGATTTGCTGCAAAGGACAAGACATTCATAGCTTTTGAAAGTTAAGGAACAAAATACACAGCTAAAATTGTGCATTGTATTTTGAGAATTATAAGTCTCAGATATATCTTTCCACTGTAAACTAGCAGAGAAGATTTGGCCTGCAACGCAGCATTACGATGCAAGAGAGGTTGTAATAGGCTCTTGCTAAAACAATTGTGTTTTTGTGCCCAAGGTTTTATTCTTTGCTTGGTTTGTCCGTGCCAGGCCAGCAGCGCAGTGATCCTCAGCTGGCCTGCACAAATCATTACTTTTGGCCATCCAAATCAGTCTGATTGAAGGGTAGGAAATCACAGAGGAAAGCAAGACTGGAAATAATAAAGATACATTTTTGGCGAAGGGAAAATGACTAGGAAATGTATGCAGAAGTTAGGAAGGAAGGACGTAGTTAGCGTGGAGTAGTTATTATGGACAAAGGGAGAACAGGTCTCTTGGGTTTGTGCACATTGGAGACCCAGGCGAAGAGAAAAGAGTGGGCACTATACTGGCCATTGGAGGGGTGAGGAATGCCCGGCCCTGGCACACCAGAATGGGACAGAGGGTGGAGTATGTTCACACAGCACTGCCAACATTCCCACTACACAGTCATGGAAACTTTTTAACCTAAAGATTCTCAAGCCGAGCACTTTACTGTATGGCTGTGAATCGTTTTGTAATCCTCCAGTTTTTCAAGCCAAGTACAACTGTTAAATGAGTGGATTTCTTTTACTTGAATAATATTGAGCAACGCTGCGGGGTAAAATTATATGGGAAAAGCTCACGGAAAAATCCAGGACTTAAACAGTATCTGGCCTAAAACTGCAGAAAAACATTAAAAGCCCATTGATAGTGTGATAATGATTGTGATTCCCTGGTTTACATGTGATACAGCAAGGATCATTTATGCTAATACTGACATGTGTGTAGAAAGAAGGATTTGATTCATGACAATAAAGCTTTTTTTATTGTGATATAAAGACAGCATTAGCAAGACATAAAAGCAGGTTAGGGAGTGATGAGACAACGATTTAAGAATTAAATCATTTAGAAGTATATTTTGTTTTAATTGTTAATTGTTTTAGGACTGTTAAACCCGCTAATTGCTCTGATTCTTTTTTCTTCAGTTGTGAGGTGAAAAATACAACATTTTACAATTAAGGAAAATTATATTCAAGCAAATAAATTCGAAAAACTGTTTGAAATAGACTTTTAGAGAAAAAAACAACAACATCAGGGATCAGATATATTGCTGCTGATGATAGACCCTTTAATTCCAGGAAGTGCACATAGCTTTAAGTCTCCCAGAGTTTTATCAATGACACACACGCACAGCATACACCCTTCAACCACGAGTTACTGTGGGGCACACGCTAAACCACTTTTGTTTTATTTCTTAACAAAATTCTAAAATGTAAAAAGTTTAAAATGTTTCAATATGTATTCACATTGGAAAGGCCCCATGTCTGCAATTCTATAACAAAATGATATTTATTTTATGAACAAAATTTGCACGCTTTTGTGGATATTTGATCAGAGGAAATAATGATTCAGGATAGCGTAACAAAAAAAATTATATGAATTTTTGAAGATTAATTAGCACTTTGACAAAATATCAGTTGAATTATTGAGAAATTAATTATTCAGTTATTTAGTTATTCACTAAATAACTGAAATCAAACATTTAACCAGAATTGATTATTAAAACATATTTACAGTATAACAAAATTTGGCTGATTGGTTGTACTTAAATAGAAAAAAACAATTGCTATTCTTAACAAAGTCATTGCACGTTTGTTCCTCAAAGCTTTGTTGACCTCTGTTTCATTGTTTCTTGCCTCCCTCTCTTTCTGCTCCGCTCACATAGATTAGTTCTGGGCCGGGCAGGTCAAAGATGGGCCACAAAACCGCCCAGCTCTGGGTGAAAGCGGCCTGTGTCTCTGCCTCTGGAGAAAAGCGCACTCCTAATCTGTTTTCCTGGCTCTCTTTTAAAGACGGAGCAAGACACACTCGAGGCGTCCTCTGATGTGATGCCCCATCCATACAGCTCTTCTCTCTCTCTCCTCTGTCTCCACTGCCTCTCTCTGCATCAGCCCCCCTGTCCCTATGCTCTCTCATCTGTTGTGTTGGCCCGTACCACTCTTTGTATGGCGACGGCCCCCTATCTCCAGATACTGCCTAAGAGCTCTGATTCCACTTAATCGCGCCGTTTTTTATTAGTTTTCCCTCGCAGGGTATTTTGTGTTCTGAGTTGCGTTTATCTATTATGCTGTTTCAGATTTATTGCTTTAGGGAGGCAGACTGTGTGGCACACTACCCAGCAGTGCGGTACACGGTGCGGTGATCTCCCTGCGTCTGCCCCTCTTTATGCCTGTCTGCTTTCATCCCTTCAAAATTAAATGAACAAATACACAGGCAGGGTGCTGTGCCACGTTCACTCACAACTGCGCTCAGACTTTCAGACACTTCTTTATTAGTTTTCTTTTAAGCGGCTCGATCGCCCAAACGCATTTTATTTATTTATCAAGCAATAAGGACCACAGGGGAGGACAATGTGGCATCAGTTTCTCAGATGGTACTCTACACTTGGTTCCATCTGTCCTGGCATCTTAAAACGTCTCAGCACTCGACTTTTCCAATTTTATAATAAAAACAAAAGTCACAGGTATGGCTTTCTTTATGAGCACAGATGTCAGTCTTTGAATGAATTTTCTTTTATTTGCAGCTTATTTAGAGGGGCTTAGCAGCGACTGTGGCACTTTTGTCATCTTAAAAGATGCAAACAAATACAGTTTATTATTCATTAAATGGTGTTATTGGGATTTTTGGGCAAATAAGCGCCAATGTTTGAGGTTATTTCAATGCCATGCCTTGGCTGTGCAGCTTAAACCGCCTCAATTAGAAAACATGGCAAGCTCCAAACATTTTGCCTCAAAATGGCGGCCCACTATCCTGGCCCACCATTTTGTTCTGTGACTGGATCCACTCTGGTTCCTGCACCTGACTTGTCAGAGCAATGCTGGCTTTTGAAAATACCCTCTCAGACTGTCCCACTGTTACCAGGCATTCTGCTCTGCTCATTGGTCAATGTGAATGCCGTTAACCCTCACAACCAATTAGACCGCTCTGAACTCTGTGTCCAGCCGCTTCCTGAGCTGACAGGGGTATCGCCAAGCCCGAACTAAGAGACTAAAAAACACAAAATGTCTAGACAGATTTATTTTACTTCAATCTCATATTTTGAAAGCCAAGAGAAAGTAATGAGTGCCATATACAGGAGTAGAGCAGGTCCTAATTATATGAGAGAAATGAATATTTATGACCTGGCCATCACATCCGAAATGGAGCACCCAGTCTGCTCTCCCTAAATCCTCCCTCCTCCTCATTTCCTCTGCCCTCCATTGGGTGGCAACACTTGGTAGGGCACATGGTGAGACAGCTGTTGCAGGGCAACATGGGCATCTGTGGTGCTACATGAGGAGATGGTTTGGGGGAGTGGAGTATGCTGCTACAGAAGGCATTAAGGGTGGGGGACCAGAGCACATCTCTGCTCAAAGTGTTTGTTCCTCAGTGAGAAGATGGGAGATTAATACAGGACCCATAGTGATAGATAAAAGCAGGCATTGGTCATGTGTGCCAATGGAGGCTGCGCTTCCATGCTTCTGTGAATTAGCATAAAATGGGCCCCATGTTGGAGCCTGCAGCACCTTCCCTCACACACAGCCCATCGTTACAGTGCACCTTTCACATGAGAGCAAATGGCCGTTTTCTCAGGGATATTCTCACATACCAGGCCCACTCCGCATCAGAGCGGCCCACCTCTCCCAACGTCTCACCTACCACACTGTTGCCATTTCTCTCTCCCCCTAAGCACCTGGCTGTGCCAGAGTGGGCAGCCTCTGCCTTGGCGTAGCTGGGGCCTTCTGGTGCCCCAGATAGCTGTGTGTGTTTGAGCACTGGCCCGGCAAAGAGCGGACACAGCCAGACCTTTAAAGCGTGGTAAGGCTCCAGATGCTGGAGAAAGTGGGATTAACACAGGCTTTTGTCTGCAGACACATTTGGACGATATACTTCAGCTCCAGCTACTATCTGTTGTCGTTTCTGTTATTCTCTAACTTACTGTACTTGAATACTTAAACAAAAGAGAAAACATTTACTTGAACAAAGATGAACAAACCTGATCAAAACCCTTCTACTTTGTTGAGGATCCACCTGTGACACATCTATATGACATTATTAAAATTTTGGATCAAACACAAATATCAAGGTACAGTATATGAGAGATTCGATTCGAGAGTCAACAAACTCTGGCAACTCTGTGAGGAGGCCCTTGTGCCAACGCTGCACCTCTGAGGACCCACTTGGATCAGTCAAACACAGAGGACCTGGGAGAGTTGACAGACACACGCTCAGTGTCCGGACACTCGCCTTTTGCTGACTGCCACTACCTCCAGGGCATAAAGCGCTCACCCAAGGGTGTGCCCACAGTTTGTTTAGTGCACTGCCACTGCCCTTAGGGCCAACACACTCAGGTAAACACACACAGACCATCACACGGACACTAGCCTCATGCCACTGCCCCAGAAGAGCGGTGATGTGAATGTTAGCAGTTACTAATGCTCTCTCTATACAAGTGAGTGAGGGCCACAGACTGCTAATTACAAGTATACAAGCATGTGTGTCCAAAAAGAGAGTGAATGTTTTCTTCCAGCCTCCACTATTGCTCTGTGTTAGAGTCGTGCTGTGCAGTGGTTATGGTGCCAGTTATGGAGTGTTTGCCATAGCAGGGAGCTCCCTTGGCACTCTGCCCTAATTTAGGGGAATTAAAAAGCACTAGACAGGCTCCTTTGTGGCACCGTGCGCCCGCTTTAATCTCCCCATGCCTCAGCGGGCACCCACAGCACCAGGAGTGGGCACGGTGCCCACATGACCCTAGGCAATATGGAAATCACCACCAAAAATCCAAACTAGGAGCCCAACTCTGCCCCTGGTACACAGAGCACACAGCAAGGCTATCATATCAACACTATTTCACTATTACAATTCAAGAGGCAGCAAGAACCCCCAAACGTGAATCATTTTTGTTTACAAAATAAATTATTTAAGTTTTAATTATATTTTTTTGTTGTCTCTAATGTTTATCTAAAATATCTTTCTAAAACAGTCTGGCATCTTGTTGAATTGTGGTATAGAATATAAAATGAAAGTGTAAGTTTCTTTTGGAGCACATAGATGATTGGGCGAGGTATTCCATGTGCACACGCTGCATGTCCACAGCTTTGGAGAAGAGGTGAATAATGCTTGTCTTGGGGTCATCCATCAGGCCTAATGAAACTGGCAGAGGTTGACTCTGTCTCACAGGGCTGCACCACTGGCGCCACCAGCTAATTCCTGGAGAAATACACTGATTTAATTACACAGGGCACACATGTGACTCAAAAGTAAAGTATATACTAAAATAATGCATAATATCCTAATTATACATGAGTTTATCATATCATCATATCTAATTTTCATTTTATAAAACTCATTGGTAACTTTGTGCCAATATATATATATATATATATATATATATATATATATATATATATATATATATATATATATATATATGTTTTTTTTAAGTGGTATTAGACCACTTTAATATTTGAAAGATGTGCTTTTTGTCTGCAGAACACTAAACCTTAGAGGGAAAGATGGTCCATGTTCCATCAGGTTAGCCTTTGCCTCAGCGCTGTGATTTTATTCTTTACGATTTCAGAAACTATTAATTTACACCATAAAAAGCTGGGCTTTACTTTTTACACCAAACTCAATGAAGGTCCCATTAGCGACCCCTCCTCTCTGCAGGTTCACAATGTTCTCTTCGCTGAAACAAAGAGGCACTTTGGCCCAGAACAGGCCGCTCTCACATCCCTCTCTCATTCTCTCCTCTCCTTCTCTCCTTTCTCCTCTTCTCTTCCCTCTCTCTCCCGTGTGACGTTTTCTCTCTCTCCGGTGTCCGTTTGTTTCCCCACTGGTTTCACTTTATAAGCTTCAAAGGTTTCTGGGCAACGTGGCTTGCAAAAAAAGTTACCATGGCATTTTTTTGGCACACAGTGTCCTCCTCTCAGTGAGGATATGGGGTTTCCATGGCATCCATGGGCACCTTAAAAAGCATACGATTGCGTATGTGTGTGTGCATGGACGACGTCTTGTGCCAACTTCAGCTAAATGATTAAACTATGGTTGAAAAAACAGAGCTGGTTTCAGAGTTCAGCTTTTGCTTGAGAAATACATTTGTATTTCCAAACACTGTCCCCGCTTCCAAACTGTAATCAATGAAGCAATTAGTGCTCTCTGGATTTTTCATTTCTGGGCTTTTTTTAAACATTAGGTAAATATATAAATTTGGCTTAGAATTGTATTGATTAATCAACTGCAGCACACATGAAAAGCTTAAAAGTAGGAGGCTTACAAGTCCTGTCTGTGAGTACATTCTGTGTTTGTTTTTGTTAAAATTACCCCAGAGAGTCCCAAATCCAAGAGCTAACTTTAAACTTGGCTCCAGACATTCACTGATGGATAATGTTTTCATATTGGCACCTCCTTTTGTTTCCGTTAGTATTTGTGCATGTGTGTATGTCGGTGCACTTAAAAAACTAATTAACTGTGTGCACAGAAGTTCTACCTTCATCATGGTCTGCACAAATGCTTCCACCACCAATATTAAAAGACTAAAAATTATTAAAAGACAGAAACCGTGTATGATTTAGAATTATCTGTCATTGTCATAATGAAATGTGTTCCACTGCAGGAATGGTAACTGTGACTTGAGCACCAGTGAAATCAGCCGTATAAGACTTAGGTGGGACTGTTTTCTAGTTTAGTAACATAAGTAACATCCACAGTACCTACATCAACAACTGAATGTGACAAATGCCTGGTACTTCAGGTTGGGGCTGGGCAATACTGAAAAATTACTAAACTAAACTAAAACTAAAAATGAATATCTACATTTTTTGTTGCAGAATCTCGCTAGTCCAACAATATTTTGTCAATCTAACATTAGCTGAGGTTTAGACAAATGTGAAATGTCTGTGTCACAAAAGTGCAGCGATGTCCCCTTATACAAAATAACCTGTTCATTTTTGTTTTATTCAACTTTTTTGCAACTTTATTCTCTACCATCATCTTGATATTCAAATTTTGCAAATCTTCAAACAACATTCACAACATTATCTAAATTTATATCACCCACCTCTACTTCAGACGTTAATATTATTATTTATTTTTTTATTCAGTAAATGTGGATGTAAAGTATCAAGTATGGCCCCTTGCACACCTGCCTTGTGCCTTTGCCAAACTCTTGCATACCTCTTTACCTATGTATTGTTCCTCTAGTGGCCTCTAGTGGTTTACGTGTAGACCATCACTTGATTTTGAAAGTATTTTATATTATTTTATTTTATTTTTCAATGGCAAAACAAATTGACAGATTGAGTGCTACATAAGAGTAATTGTGAATGTTGCTACTAATATATGTACACCTTAAATAATTTAAATGTAAAATAAAATAAAAGCAATTTACAAGCTTCAATCGTTCCTAGTGTTTTGGCCAGCATTTGTGTCTTCTCTACAACTTTTTAATGTCTTTGATGTGGACAGAAAACTCACAAAATGTTCAAAATGAAACAAAGAAAGTAAAAAACAAAAAAAAAGTATTTTCTCAACTTGCAATGCTTAAAGTGGACTTACTCACTTTCTTACTGATGGCAGAATTCCCAGTGTGGAATTAGGACTCTGAGCCCTGAACCAACGACTCATTATACAACTGCAGCCACTGTAGTCCACAGTGACTGACTTTCATTTTTGGCAGTCTGTGTAGCGGTCATAGTCGGGAGAAAATAGGGAGAAAAAATAATGCAAATGGTTTTGGTTGCTCAGATAAGATAACACTAGAGCTACATGAAAAAACATCTATAAAAATCAATATCAAAGGTCAATGTAGTTTGGACATTTACTTTAGTTAATGTGTCGATGTAATCCCTCATTCGTAATCCCTCATTCGTGGTTAATGTGTGCAATCATTTTCTGTGGCTGTTTTAAGTTCTGTTCTCTCTTGTCGTGTTCTGTTTTTGTGTTTTGTTTTATATACTTAAATATTGAAAAAGAACTTCTAACAACAATGGCAAAAGTTAATGTTCAAATTCATGTTTCCGTCATGATATTTACTAAAATGCATTTGTATTAAAGGAGACATATTATGCTAAATCAACTTTTAGCTTTTAGCCAAGTTATAACAGTGTTCCCTCAGCATACTCATATTTGAATTGGCTAATGTTTGAGCAATCCCGTGCTGTCCTGCATCTGTGTTTTTTCACTTACCCCCTATATCCGCCTAACTCCTATCCAAACTTTTGTTTATCAACACAAAAAAAAAGTCATACACATAAGTTTGAGGAGTTGTGCAGCTATTTTTCAACAATAAAACCAAATAAATTATAAATCACTACAATGAAGTGCAACTAGGGTCAGTGGTCCACTGGGAGAAAAGTATGAAATGGTCTCCTTTAAAGCTGAAGTATTTTCACACAGATAAAACAGAAGAATTTAAATTTGACTGATAGTTGGTAACTCTCACAAACCATTTGGTCCATTCTTAATATTTACAACCATTCATTTTCAGTCCTGTGCTCAACTTTAGAACAGCATTTTGCAGACAGGCAAAGTGAAACTCATGCAGACCGCCCCAAGCACAACCAATCAGAGCACTGCTTTCAGTAAACAGAAAATCTACTCATTTACAAAAAAGGCAGGTACCCCAGCTTTGAGTTTAAAATTAGAGTTTGTCGTGAAAAACACTGTAATGTACCTACAACTTAATTCTTCTACCTTTCAGCTCTGATAATTCTGTGGAAATTTTTGGCATTTGAAAGAGTGAGAGTCATGCTTGTGCTGAATGTGTTTTAGGTGTGCATCGGTGAGTGGGAGAGTGTGTGACCAGAGCTCCCATCAAAGCAGAGAAAATGTGATGATAACAAGCCAAGTTAATAAAGGGACAAAAGCATTAGGACGTGTAAGATTGATATGGCCCATTGATTTTAGTGGGTGCGTTTGATACTGAGATATTGATATGCTCATTAACGTGGGGCCTATTGCTTCCCTGAGGCTGGACTGGCAGGTGTGGCTCCCACGTACACTCTGCACACACACAAGCAGCAGCCCCAAAGCCTACGGGGTATTCCTCTATCCTACCAGAGCACAATGGGCACTTTGTTGCAGCCCACCCGCCTCCCTGCCCCAAGTCCTTACCATCAACCCCCCACCAGCTTCCTGCACATCCCTCTTTAAACGAGAGATTATGCAAATGAGCTACCCCAACACATATAAACCATTCAGTTAAATCATTCTATGGGAGAGTCTTGCTTATCACACAGGTCTGGACTCCGGAGCCTAAACACAACTGTCCCAGGTGTACCTTTTTTTTTTGTTTTTTTTTTTTTGCTGGCTTTGAATTGTTAGTCTGCTTGCAGGCATGAAACAACTCTTTCAACTCACAAAGGTAATAAACATAAATCTGATCCGTAGCAGCTGCAAATGCATGGGGTTTGAGACAAATTAATGTTATTAAAAGTGTCTTCACTCTCACACCTGTGCCTCGATCTACAGGCAACGTTCAAAGGATTTCTAGTGTCAAAAAGTCATGCCGTGTTAAAGAGAAAGAAAGAGGAGGGGGTCACTGTGATACCAATTACCTCACACAGCTGGGTTTGGACATTTTTGTTTGTACAGTTAAAAAGTATGAACAACAACAACAAAAAACTTTACTTGACATAAATAAAAAGCATTTCAATAATAATTTAATCTTGTGTGAAAGAACAAGCTGGATGGTCAGCAGGGCAAGAAGGGGATACAGCAAGTGGTAAATAAATAAGAGCAGACTGAATTGAGAGCTCTTCCAGATTGGTCATTCATAAAGGTCAGTTTTACTCACTACTCCCTTTAACACTGAAACTGATCCAGGTGTAATTGCACGTTGTGCCGGGGAGAGGTAAACTTGCCTAGACAACACAAACACTCTCAGCAGGCCTGCAGCATGCAGCAGTCCATCCTGAGGTCAGGCTGGGACACAGGTTAGCACAGGGTTAAAGCCCCGTGCACATGAGAAAAACAGCAGAAACAGAGTTAAGAGAGAAGTGCATGCCAAGAGTGCCATCTGTTTGAGCTGCCCCCCTCCACAGCTTCCTCTCCCATCTCTCCCACTTTTATCCATCTTTGTCTGCGCTCATTCCCCCGTTTCCTCTCCCAAAGCCTCATACAGTACATATTTTGTCAACAGCTAAATATTACCATTCATTATTTGTTCCTCGAAAGCTGCCTGAGTGCTGATAATCAACTCAGATGCTATAGATACTGGGATCGCTATGGGAGGGGGAGAGGGACTAAGATAAGTCCAAATCTGGCACCCGTCTCAAGTGTAATGACACCTCCATCTCTATAGAAAACCATCTCCTTTTGTCTCCACTTGCATGGAGTGCTTTCTTTTTACTGTTTTGTTCCCAGAAAATCCATGGAACATTTGCCAACATTTTAAGAGCTGCGAAAAGCAGGATTTTTTCTGCCGTTTTTAATGTCTTCCACCTCGCAGGTGTTTCTTTTTAAGGCGTTCTCCACAATGCCAAGTTCGTCTTGGCTCATCTTGAATGCCGTGGGCCTCGAGGGGAGATAGAAAAAAACAAGGTTGGAGAAATCTTATTGATTAGCAGTTGTCGCTTCCTTTTTCTTTATCTCACAGTGGCTCTCCGGTTTGAGTCCACACTCTCAATCTGCAGCCACTTTTAAGTGTTGTTATGGGGGATGTGAAACCCTTGTGAAACAGGCCAAGAAAACAAGTAGTTAAAGAACCTTAACCAAGCTTTAAAAATGCCACTTTCTTTTATTAGAGCAGTTGTAGAACAAAGTACTAATACAGTATTTGTCAGAGAAGTTGACTTGTCTCAGCGAGGACAGGCCTCTGGGCTTACAATACACACTTTTGGCCAAACCCAGGTTGTGATTATGATACGTTCTAATAATGCAGAGGTCCTGTTTCATATTTATATCTGTGTAATTAATATGACACAACTCAGCTCAGTCATGTGGAGAGGGGAGACTGCTGCTCATCAGAGCCCCCATGTGGTGCAACCACAAACACCATGCTCTCAGATAGGACTCATGTTTGGGTTGATGATGCCATTGATGAATCAGTGGAAGTGATGTTTACATAAAAACATTACATTTTTAAAAACATATATTTATGTGTAATGTGATGGATGAATTAATCAGGTGGTCTATGCAGCAAGCAACAACATTCAGCAGAATGTAATGTAACTTGTGAGGGGAGCAGAACAGAACCACGATGAAAAGAGCGCCGGGTAAGAAGTACCATCTGTTTTTATGCAATTGAGAGATAAACGTGAATGTGGCTGCTGTGTGTAAGGAGCTCTGCATAGAAGCTTGTACCAGGGCCACACGGAGGTAAGGCAGAGGGGCAGATAAGAGGAGGAGGACAGATGGAGGAAACGAGGATGAGAGCGAGGAAGGCTGGCAGCGGTGAAAGCGCACTGGGCACGCTCACATCAGGAGGGGACATGACTCGACATGGCGGCTCAGCCCAGCTGGGTCAACGCTCCACACTGCCATGTTGTTCTGGCATGACGCGCGGGTCTCTCACTTACACACATGGGCCCACTAACAAATCCTGTTACCCAGCTCTCCTGCTCATGGCTGGACTCTGCCGTCATAGGCAAATGCACACAAGCTCACACCCAAAATGCCATGGTTTTGGCTAGAGCCCGGCAGCCAGGCGAGGCCTTGGACTAATGGAAACGCCAAACTCGTTACTCTAACACTGGGTGACAAGGGCACCTTGGGCTGCAGATGTTCCTGCTGATGACAGATGGAGGCTGGCACTGCCAGGGGACAGTGGGGCAGGCTTGTGCCAGCTCCATGCCACCTGCACTTCCTCTGCTCCCTCCTCTGCTCCTTCTGCACCCCTAATCTACATAACTGAAAACCCTACTCTGCTCCCTTTTCCGCATCTTTTTACTTTTCCTCTGCACCTGTCATTTTCTCCTTCCTCTGCTCCCTCTGCATCCCTAATTTTATAAACCCTTTTTTGTACACTCCCCTGCACCTTTCTTCACCTCTATACCCCTCCCCTGTACCGCTGTACTCCTCTGCACCTCTGTACCTGTCATCATCTCCTTCCTCTGCTCACTCCCCTGCACCTCTGCACCCCTCCCTTCGACCACTGCACCTGTCTGGTCTCCTTCCGCTGCTCTTTCTATTGCACCTCACTCAGAGAACTTGTCCCTTCACACTCTCTCTCTTGGCCTATCTGTGCTGAACATGGGGCCGACTCCCCGTCGGTGCCCAGTGCCTGAGTCTGTCTCTCAATCACAAGCACTGGCAGCCTGCTCTGCGTCCTCTGCCCACTGCGATGACGACTGTTTGTCCACATACTGCCACACTGGCACGGCAGTGCCTGCATTGGTATTGATTCTATTGACAAAAAAGTTTTATAAGAACATTTGTACATTTCAATATGCAAATAAGCAAACTCCAGTGAGAAGTCTATCCCTGCATTAGCAGTTAGCTGATGACTGATGTAATCCACCACAAATCCCACTTTTTACAGCTTGTAAACTATGCATGGTGGAGAATGTGTAATGATACCATTTATCTTCATGGAAGTGGTGACAGGCTGCTGGAGGTGGTTCTCTGCTCTGGCTCCGCACACTGCCCACCAGGATCATTTGCGTCATGCACTAGTCGCCAGATTACCAAAGTGTGCTCAGCTGTAATTTTGATGATTGTGGTTTTTGCCTTTGCTTTCAACTCTAAAATTATTGCGCTATCAGTGTACACAACTAGTGTGTTGTTAGCTGTGTCCGATTGGCTTTACAGAAATAATTATCAACATATTTTATCTGCAATGTGCGTGATGTGCTATGAATTAATAACTGCAGAAGGGCAAACCTTGTTCACATCAAAGTCATTTTCACCAGCAAAAAAGAGCGGAGTTTCTGGAAATTCACTTGTCGTGTAATGCCAGCAGCAAATCCAGGCCCATCGTCTGTCGGGCAGACAGTCCAAGTGCTGAAAGAACATCGAGACACTACAGAATCATATGTTGCTGTTTGATCAAACTTAATCAGCCTGACCAGGTCTGTGCAGCCAACAACGCATTTTCAACTTGGCTTGTTTTTGCTCTGTGCTACTACAATTTGATATTGAGTGATTAATGTGTGTTTTGACTTTGTACATTTTAAACAGATTGTAAGCTAACTATTTTTGATGTGCCATTTGAACATCAATAAACCCCTGCCTTTGCCCTTCTTATACAAAAATGATCTGCAGTGTGTCATTTTGAGTCCCTCTGCACTGGACCTAGTCCCCTAACTAAACACAACAATTATCTCTTCTCTGTTTGGCTCTGGTTTACCTCTCTTCTGTGCTGTTCCTTTGCTGCATCGGGCCATTCCTAAGGCTGCTTCTGTGACAACAATCTGGACAGAGAGTCTCTAAAGTGCTTCTTAAGTGGAGCATTCATTTTAGTGTTCATGTTTCTTTTAAGGATTAAATCACAGAAAGCTGCCCATCAGGAATACCAAATCAAAATAGGGCTTTACTAAGTTATGAGTTATGTGTGTGAAAGAGCGAGAATGGATGCATTGGCAATAACCCTGTTTGCAGGATTCACAGTGCCAGCTCTTAATTACTCTAATTGGAGTCATTAGCTAAATGAGCATGAGAGACATCACCTGCACGGCACACTAGACCACACCTGCCACTGTCTGCTGCCCCTGTATGCTTCTGTCAGTTTCTACAGCTACATTTCGACTGGCCCTGGACCCCCAGACCAGCGCTTTAGAGCGCTGTGGAACGGTTCTTTTTATGGTGGAGTGTGCATGCTCTGGGCCTGGCGAGGGTGTGCTGCATGAGCTGGTGACGTCACCCAAACATGAATAAAATGTTGCTTGGCCCATCTCAACAATTCAAAAAAATGTGCAGATGTAAATTAGGTTTGTAACTATAATCCGGCATAGGCCTATTTACATTTGTTCATTAATGTGCATTGTACAGATAAAAAAAAAAAAAAGATGTTTGTGGCGGTGGCTAAAGCTAAGGTAATTATCTTGTCTTGCAGTTAACAAGAATATAATTCTAGTTTATTGTCAGCTTTGTCTGCATTTATTTATTTGATCACGTATCTGCGGTCTACACCACGTTTTAACATCTTATTATGTAATGTAATGGGTTTGGATAATGTTATGGTTAGCCCTGGAAACACACTTTCAATCTTAACATGAGTGTCCTGCATCAATAAACATCATCACAGTTTATCACAGGATCCAGTCAGCGTTTGGTAAGAACTTATTAAAATTTCTATTTATATATTTATATTTTCCAATCTCACTCAAAACCACACAGGCTGTTTGGAAAGATCTCAAAATAATCCGCTTTACTCATTCATTCATTTACTCATTTGTGTGATATTGGCAACATGGGCCTTAAGAAAATGTTATCTCCTTTTACTCTAAGAAATATTATTTCCTCCTCTGTTTTGCCCTGGCCTCAAACCATTGTAGTCTGCAAATATTGAATTCGTAATTAGTTTGATGTTGTACTTTCTAATGGATCACATGTAAAAAGTACCACTTTATGTAGCATGTTGTCTGGTGTTTTCTTTCCTTTTTAATGCTATTTAACAAACACATCCTGAGGACAAAGTAGGATTTGATCCAACTGCAAACTTTGATGAGGCTCAGTCCGCAGGCTACACCTATCTGTGAGCTCCTCAGCACCAGCAGACAATCTGGCAGAGAGGCAGCCGCCAGCCTGAATGGCCCGGGGCACAGGCTCGAGCTCAGCCAACTCTGACCAGCTGGTTCGGACTAACACCAGAGCGAGTGCTGTTAGCATGGCTCTATCAGCGGGCAGAGCGGTGTTAACTGTGGTCTACACAAGTCACACCTGAACACAGGCTGGAATACAAGCTAAGGAAGATAGTTGTCAGTTAGGAAAACAAATATTGAACATTTATTTGATTTTATTCGTAATATTTTGCTGCAAACAAACTTCAACCTCAGTTTGGTTGTCTCTGCTTTCCTTTGTGGTCCAGTAATGTGTTTTTTTTTTTTTTTTTAATACTTTGTTGTTTAATACCGTTTTTAAATAAATGATTAATTAGATAAAACTTTTTCCCAGTGAACATTGGACAAAGGCCTTTGTGTTATACCAGGTCATTTTAACCCTCGTATACCTGTAGGTAGAATTTTCGTACATCGCAGCTTTTCTTTTTTTGCATAACTTCGACTATCATTAATCTACAATCTGTGTCTATTATTGAGAATGGGCAGGGTCATTTCAACATTTTACAAATGTAGTCTGTTGTTTTACCAAAGAGTAAAGGTGTAATTATTCTAAAGGGATGCACAAGGCTTAAGCAGTTAGGTAGGTAGTCGTGTTCACTCACCTGGGAATTTGGTTTTATCTATTATCATAAAGCACACAGATCTGGGACTGAGTAAAAAAAAACAAAAAACATGCTCAATTGAATCCACACCATCAAACAAAAAGTAATTGTGTTTCTTTGTGAAGTTCATAATTAGGCCTATCTTGGTCCCACTTTGCCTAAACTGTAAGTCTGGTGCCTCATCAGTGCTCCTCCAGGCCCACCTCCTCGCAGCTCCCTACATCTGACAGTTAAAAGGCATGCATACACAGAGAAAGAGCAGGCAGCTCATTGTGCATTTAAAGCGCTAACTAGGCCACTTAGCGCCCCGTGACGCTGATCCGATCCCCGAGGCGTTGAACTTGGCACTGGGCCCTCCTTCTTTTCGCTCCTTTCCTTTCCTCTCGCCATGGGAACCAGGCCATCCTTAATGACGCAGGAGTGCTCTGCCCCATCCCACAATGCAAAGGGGCCTGACATCTGTCTTGCTAAGTGGTGCACTCTCTTGTGCACCTTGTTTGTTCAATCAACAACTCTCCCTCCCATTTTACATGCCCATGTTTTTTACGCCCAAATTAAGACAAAAGGTGAGAGGATTTTGTCAATGAGCTACTGAGGTCATGGCTTACCCAATCACACTCTCTTAATAATTAGAGTGACTAAAATTAGGGGTCTAAATGCTTATATCTAACAGCATGATGGTCAGTTAACCAATCTCTGTCAGTCCTGTGGAAAACATAATTGATTCAAAGTGGCCCCTAATTCTACATATTAAATAACCAGGCAAATATTTGTCCCATCAATCATGAAAATATAGCCATCAACGCAAAATGCTAATCACATGCTAATGGAATCCTGGGACTCAATGCACCCCCATAGTGCAATGAACGCTTCCACTTTTTCCCCCCAAAAGCCACGTGAATGCAAATGGCCATCTAAGCAGCCATTCTGACTGCATGCCAAAGCAACGTAAAGAGCCCCCTTCTTTATGCTCCTCTGGGAATGTATGTGAAGATGTGTGGAGATGCGCTCATGTTAGCGAGCCCAGGTGCCAGTGTATAAATGAATAATAGTTTTCATGAGCGCTAACTGCTAAACAAAGCGCATACAGGCATTATCACATGTCGCTTAAGTGCATCTGTGCTGAAGAAGGCTCACATTCCCACATGGAGAATAGGTGGCTCCTATACATAATTAAAGGGCCCATGATAGAACCATTGTGTTTGCTAACTGCTAAGTAGAAACGCTCAATAGTCCATTTTAGTTTGGGCACTTTCAGATGTAAGAGCAACTTGCAAACACTCGCCAGCAGTAAACAAAATTTAGGAGTTTTGTCACATTTAGAAGATATTTCTGAAAGTGAATTCATAATGCTCATCTCCACCAAACCTAAAACAGAATCTCATAACCATAACCCTACACACACACACACACACACACACACACACACACACACACACACACACACACACACACACACACACACACACACACACACACACACACACACACACACACGCACACGCACACGCACACGCACACACAAAACAAAAATGAGGGAACATATGCATATGTCCATACAAGGTTCTTTCACTGTTCTGGTTCCGTTAGCTTGGCTAAAGGCAGCGGGAGATAAAGGACACTTTCCGTTGGCCCAATTAATTTCACAGGACACAAAAAAAATATATATTATCCAAAGGGAGAACGATATCAGTGTGTCTGCAGTGTTCTTGTGGTTTACCTGGTTTTCTATATGTCAGATCAGCCAGTCTCTTCTACATTCAGTTCAAATGGACCAGGGCCTGGAATCAGACTATAAAGGGCATCAAGTTCTTTTTTTGTAATTTACATCAGATGTACAAAGTTTAGTGCTTTGTTAATTTTCCCCCTCTTTCAGCACCGTGTTTGTTTTGACACAAACAGGGAATGCGTTTCTATGATTGGTTAATACGCCTGTCAATCACGTCCATTTTTTTAGGGGGACAGGATATGATACTACATCCAAACATCTTGAAGGATTGCACAAAGCTCGTAGTCTTGGCTAGCCAGGCAAGTTTTCTACTACTGTTTGCTAGCTTTTCTTAATTCTTTTAGATGCAAGCTATCAGTGGAACTAAACATTAATATCATCTTTTTTTTTTTGCTACTAAATTGTGTAGATGGTGTAGTCCCACTTTAAGCAAAGTCATCAACTTTAACATTTGTTTTTAGATTGCAGCAGCTCATTCACATTTAAGGTGTGTTTTGAGGTGATTCACCCTTGACACAGTTTTGTCACTCATTGTCAAAATTCCAAATTTTTTTTAAAAGAGATACACGTTCCTTTAAATTTGACCCCCCCTTCCCTATAAGACTACAACCAGATATGAACCAGAACCGCAGTTGGTCTTAAGCAGTATATTTAAGTTTAAATTCAAATGGCCCTGAAAACACAAATTATTATATATTTGTTGTTTCTATCAATAAAATACACACAAAAAATCTCTGTTGTTTTATTTTTATTTTAGTTTAGAAAAAATCTAAACAGCATTAAGTCCAGTATGAACTACTATTGCAACACAAACATTATGACCAAAAAATAGGTCACTTTGTCATTGATCCATGGTGGAAAAATCACCAGTAGTCACATTAATTTTCACGCAAAACACATAATACTGCACGTAAACACAAATTGCCCCATTAAAGGTCCACTATGTAAGTTTTCTGGTGGAGAGTCTGTTGCTTGCTTGTCTCATGTTTTCACTTTGCCTGGAATGTTCCACACTAGGGTAAAATCTATCTTAATATCTTTGGATCGGACGTTTCAATTCCTCCACCGAAAAACATAGTACCCCTTTAAATTTAAAACCGCAGCAATTACAGACGCAGCGACTCCATAGTGACCCTCTCCTCTCGTCCCGTTTCACATTTGCACTCCTCCACCACCATCACCCTCTTCTCTCTGACCCCCAGGGCGGCACAGCGAAGTGGGACAGTGACGGTGTGGACTCTGGAAGGGGCGCAGCGGGAGCAGGGGGTCCTCTGGTGATGGGAGGTCCCACTGGAGAGCTCTACCTCGGGGACGAACATGGAGTTGCACTGGCCGAAGCACAGTTTGTTGTAAACAGTCACGGTCTCGCACCCCGTCAAGGTCACTTTCTACAAAACACAAAAATATATTGTGGATCAATGAATGTGCGTAATGTTAAATGGTGGGATTACGTTGTAGTTTAATATGAGTGACGTGTGAGAAGCAAAAGGCTGAAAAGAGTCGAATTTACATATGAAATGCAAGTCCTAAATGAGCTAAATTAACAGTGACAAGACAAACATTTGTAATCCATTTACCGTCTACTGATCAAAACCAAATGGCAAACATAATTTATTTTTCTACAACTGATTATGATTTTGCTCACCATTTTTAAAGCATTCTTTTTTGTTAACTGGAAATTTCTTTGTGACAACCATCGTTTCATTATTGATTAATGATTGAAGCACCACAACTTTGACAGTAAACTCACCTGAACAAAAGGCACAGCAGTACATGTCGGTTTGGAGTCTGTCAAAGCACTGGGCAGAGTCACTCTCAGCTTGTCTCCTTTTTCAATAACCTTCTGCCACATCTGCAGCCCCTGCCTCTTCCTCATGTCCGCGCTGGACGAGACCTTGGAGTGCAGGTGGTTTAGTGGATGCATCGGGAGCTTTGGGGCCACAGCCGGACCCGGGCGTCCCTGAGAGAGGAAGGCGGGGAGGGCAGGCCTGGAACTCAGAGAGGGGGCCCTTCTGGAGCTCAGTCCCCTTCTGAAGAGTCCAGACTGGGCCAAGGCGCGATGGTCCAGCTGCACCACCTTCACTACTCCCTGGATGGGCTCGTCTGGACCGCCGCCAGATGCCTCCAACTCCTGCCTGTGGCCCCTGCGCAGACTGTCCAGGAGATGTTGAGGGATTGGCATAACAACAGTTGCGAAAGACAAAAGTACGAGGCTGAGAAAAAATGCCATCTTTTTTTTGAAAATGCAAGAGGAAAATGAAAGTTTTGTTTTTTGTGGTTCAAGGTACCAAATGGAGACCTTGCTGTCATGCTGTCAGAGTGAGAGTGGGAGAGCTTATATACAAAACTGCCAATTCTCACCTGGGTTTTAATGCAGAGAAGGTGTCACATTTCCCACAGCGCAGTACACATCCAGCGAGTTTTAAAGGCCAGGTAGAGGATTAGTGCCAGACTCAAAGGATCACACTTTTATTAAGGTGGGCTTTTTAACATGGCCATAAAACAACACTGGAATCAACTAGGTCTATAATTGTGGCTATTGTATTCAAAAGTGAAGCTCTAATGGACTTCAGCCCAATGAAGAGAGATGTTAGTGAATTTAGTGGATGCTTATTACAAAAAGTTTAACAAAAATCTTTACGTACATTGTAAAAGCTGACTTTCGAGATGAGTTAAAACGTCTTGATTTCAGAGTATCAATCTTAATTTCAGACGATTGGCATGTTAAGATTAGTTAAGACTATTTATTTAATGGAACTAGATTATTTTACTTGTTTCAAACTGTTTCTGACTTGTTTCAATACATTACTTCTAACTTCAAGCCAAATTATCTGCCACTGAGTTAAGATAATTTTGCATTCACAATTGCCAAATGTATGTTCTTATTTTAAGATAAATTATCGCATAATCAGTGAAAAATACCTTAAACTAGTGAAATATTCTGCATCACATACAATAAGCATTTAAAGCTCATCGATATTCAGATAAAAAATGATAAATTCAAGTAATTTTAAGCAAGGATGGATACATTTTTTTGCTGTGTATCTCGAGAACTGCAGGGAGTCTATTTTTTAATCCATGTATTGATTCATTATTCACGCTTTCAATAAACTAAATGAAACAAGGTCAAACTTTGAACCTTATGATTTGAGATGTGCCTACATTTTAAGTGTTTAGGCAGAAGTAAACAAATAATAGCAAAAATAAAATAATTTTGTAAAAATGTAAATCTCCAGTTTTACTGAAAGCAATCATGCAAAAAATGTTGATGGAAAAAAAGTGTAAATTTTTCCTCTATTCCTCTCCCCTAACCCTAACCCTACTTGTTATCAATTGCACTTTTAGGTGAAAATCTGTGCAAACTATATAATTTATCTATTTCATTATGATCAACATATGCCCACAGTTACATTGATTTGTAGATCGTTAAATTGTCCATGTGTGTTTCCAAATTACTCAGTAAACGTTTAAAATTAGTGCAAATCAAAAATGGTTTAAAACTTAAGTCAACCCTGAACAGTTTCCTTTGCACTGTGTCATAAAGCTGTAATGATTTTACACTCTTTGTGCAAACATTCCCGTCCATTTCTTCCTACACACAGCCCTCATCCCCGCCTGTCCCTTGATGTGTCATTATTACACAATTGCTGCTGAATGGGGGTGCTCACCCGTGACGTGATCACTCAGTGGGTGTTGAAGGGTGCCCCAGCCCCAGCTCCATAACGGGACACTGTTTGACTTTCTCTTTGTCGCCCACGTCCTCTTCACGTCCGCCCAAAGCCCACGAGAAGTCACCTCTCTGTCAGATTACACACTCCAACATTCTGTCAGGAATCAGGAGAGAAGAATTTTAGTTTTGCATTTTCATACATAAATTGTATCAACCTGCACATTCAAAATAAAACACACTGGTTCACTCTTATTAAAGGTTAAAGATAAGCTATAATCATACAACAGCAGAAGGGAATTTTAAGACTGAAATATAACAGTAAGTTAGTCCTGTCCAAGGAAATGTAAGTATTATCTTTTAGTAGATTCTGAAATGTATTTTAACCAATAATGTGTTTTACTTTGTGATTATGTTGTGAGAACATGTTGAAAATGTGAGGCCTATTGTCACTGACTGAGCATTACAAACATAAAATGTATTAACTCTTTACAAATTAAATACATTTTATTTAATGTGTACTGCCTTGACAAGGGTTTTGAAATTTTAAACCAATCTTTTGCACTGCACTGACACGTTCTATTCTCATGTATTATATTACCTTGGTTCAGATGGACGTTTTCCGAGTTGCTAAATATTTTGGTCCACAAGAGGGCGCACGGCACAAGATGCGATTCACCCAGTTTGGCCTTTATCGAGACAACGAACGTGAACGCAGAAGACAAAGCAATTACGTCGTAGATCTTGAATATATTGATTAGCACGTATATTATATAATTGACATTATCTTTAATGTTTCTTGAGTCTTACATTATTTACAGCCACAAAAGTTGACAGTGACTCAAGTTCAATAGGCCATAACCACATGATTTACTATTTTAGTGCACCACCGGAGTCAGTCAGGCGATATTAACTTGGCTAACAGAATATTTCACAATAAAAAAATATATTGTTGAATAAATAGGCAAATTAGGATTTTTTTTCCCCAAGAAGATTTAATGTAGAACATTACATTTTCAAACATTTTCAAACATTTTCTTAAAAACATAAAGTAATGGAAATGATGATGAAATACAATCAGGTTAATAAGTTGATTGCCATTAATGTAACACGCTCGAGGTCTTTGATTCTGATGATAAGTTGATAAAGTTTGACTTCGATAATGATTTTATTTCTTTATTGTTTTCTGGCAATCATTTACAAGGATTTTGGAAATAGTTTCTTGAAAGTAACATGTGTTCTATAGTTTGTGCAGAAATTTAGATACAAAAATATTAACAGTAGTTCTCTTATTATTGCTCTGATAGATAGATATGCTTCATTACAAAAATATATTGTTTCAGCATGTCACATTTACAAACATAAATAAAATGTACAGTTTCCCCAAATGTTTTTTATACAAAAAGAACAAGCTTCCTTGAGTTGAGGTGTGGATGCAGAGACTATGCCTTTCGGCCGATGTCTTTATACAGAACCATAGAGACCACCATAGCTGCAATCTGAAAAGACAAAGACAAAAAAATAAGTAAATGACATCTCAACAAAAAGCAGGTGAAAGGACAGGCAATATATAGACAGAAGTGACTTGATGTAATATTTTTAAACATAGCTAAAACACTATATGTCTTCAACTTTTTAATTGTACCTCTAGAGCAGCGATTCCCAGAGCCACGCCGGCAACAATTACTGCGTTTTCTTCTATAAACTCCACCAACCTCATAAAACACCCTGGGACCAACTGTAAAAGACAGAAAAATTACGAGCATATTGAGCGAGCGTTGTGTTAAATGCATCTTATACAGTTATCATAAAACATAAAACATACCGAGATCTGTGCCCCTGAGTAAGGGCACACCCCGCCCTGAAGTTCAGTGGCGTTACAGCAGAGAGTTGGATATATGTTATATTTGGTGAAAAATGGGGAATCATCAAAATCAGTATAGTTCTTGAAGCCACAGCACTTGAACTGAGGAGAATCAAATGTTACTTAGAAACAAAGTTCAAAGTGTAAAGAAGAGCATAATCTTTATTAGTTACCTGCTCCATTGTGGCATTCCAGAGATCTGTAACTTGCTCGTCTTGTCCATAGTTTTTGGCAATGTCGCCCCTCACTTCACCCTCCAGACCCTCAATGAGATTTGCAGCCTGAAATCACACACGGTGACATTGAGAATAACGTTGTTGTTTTGTTTTTTTACTTGCATGTTTTGGAGAAGTCGCTCACCAAATCTTCAAATACGAGCAGCACGATAGCACCTGCCACTTCGATGATGAAGATGATCAGCACGATACTGAAGAACTAAAACGGATTCAGACAGAAAATCAATCTCCGGTAGATGAAATGTGGAGGATACCCTGGAGCATGGAAACTGTGATCACAGAGGGCTTTGCCTCTCTCAACACTTTTATTAAAATCATTTGCACCCTGTGAATTGTTCTGTGCATGAATGTTGTGCAGAGCTCTATTGTGTAAATATAGACATTGCTTTGAAAGTCTATTTGCTCGGCTGCATGATTAACCAAAGGAACCTTCTTAGGACTTTTTCACATAATAGTACTAAATTTAACAAATACTAATATCAAACAGAACAATTAAATCACTTAAAATGGACTTGCTTTTTAATAAAATCTAAATCGACTTAATTTAGGCTGTATAGACACAAACACACTAACAGTTTCCAAAGTGCTGCGCTAATGTAAATGTAATGTAATGTAAATGAAAGAGTCTCTATTCAGATCAACCAGTCGTTATTTAGTTTAAAACAGTCCGACTAAATAAGAAACACAAGAGAGAATTCATAAAACAATAAATATAGAAAATAAAAAAACAATAGAAAAAATAAAACATACAGATAATTACACAAATAGGCAGAAGTGGGAGTTCAAAATAATATTACTCTAAAAGTACAAAGTAGTAGAAATTACTCAAGAAAGAGTAACAATGTACTTGAGGAAACTAAAGTAGGATTAACTGTCTGGACATAACGTCTGATTTATAATTTTAAGTTAATGTAATTGGAAGTACAAAACAATGAATAATGCACAGAATTTGGGATTGTCAATGGATAAACACAAAAATGACACAAACTAAATAATATCTGAAGGAGCAGTGCAAGAAACAAATGTTCAAATCATTTCATATTGTCGACATAAAGCTTTTGTGACTTACTTAGTGGAAAGAAGAACCAAAACTTTAAGTAAGAGATTGTAACACTGTAAAATATATTACTCAAGTAGGAGTAAAAGTGTGGTGTCAGGAAACTAGGCAGAAAAGTGCAATTTGTGTGCTGCTCTGCCTCTGTCACACTCACCGTGAGCAACATGCAGCGGCTCTCCTTCACAGCTCCACAGCAGCCCAGGAAACCAATGACCAGCAGAACCGCCCCCACAGCGATGAGCAGGTAACTGACATTAGCGAGCTGGTCCAAGCCGGGAGGAGCGTTGATGTTGCCCAGTATGGACATCAGAGAGCCACTGTCCACCTGCACCCATATCCCCACAGCCAAGATGGCGGCACCTGCAAGCTGCACACAAACAGTCACAAGTCACCACTGGGTTTGAAAGGAAGTCCAATCACAATAACAAAGTGTTGAACTGAAAATTATGAAGCAAAACTAATAAAAGTCATTTCGATTTAGTAGTGTAGAGTGATCTATAGTTCTCAGTTAAAATATGGGACAACTGGATTTCCCTTTTTCATTATACACTGATATTTGACTCCATGTCCCTGAAAATGTGACAATGACTATGACATCCGTTATTTTCTTAGAACACTAAACATCCAACAACCATTACTATACAAGGAAGTTATTAGGAATTGTACTCACAAAGATGACGCCATTGAAAATGAACATCATAGTCTTGAGTAAGCCCGTACAACACATCTTGGCACGATATGTTTAAAGTCTAAAAAAGAAAAGTCTAAATTATTTATGAAACAAAAGAGCAATTTGTAGAGAGAATGGTTTGCCCATGAGGAGAAACTAGGGGCTTTGTGGCACACAAAAGCACTAACATGGGTCAGACGGCATTTGCTTAAGTTACACATTAACTGCAGCGACTGGTCTGAGGAGAGCAGAGGGGCCTAATCCTCACTTCAAATGGCAGAATTGAATTTCTGACGTAAGCCAGGGTTTCGGTTGAACACGGAGTTTGAACTTGTTCTTGTAAAAAATGTTGTGTGTGTGAAAAATCTACACTGTAGTAGACTTGACTATTTTTGTATGTTTCTGTAAAAAAGATTACATATTTTGTAAAGTTAGATATTTCATAATAATTGTTATCTAGTTGGTAGTTCAGCACCGGTAGCTGGAAAACCCATAAACCTGCAGCCTTTTACAACTAAAAGGAATGAGTCCAGTTTATTATGATGAACATTTCCTCTTTATGGAAGTTGCCCTCACATCTCACACCGACAGAGGCTCTCATTTAAAGTAGGTGTTAAGAACTAAACAATGACAGAAACCACACCCAAAAATATTGTTGAGAAGTTGAAATCTAGACAAAAATTACTACTAATACATGCAGGTAGTTCCTGTTTCTTGTTGGGGTTGTCACTGGTTAATATTTATCAAGAAGTTCCTTTTACCTGTGTATCTTATTTAAGGTATTGGTACAATTTTTCACCAGAGAATAAGGTTCATACAATCCTGATCATTAGAGAAAGTCAAGTCTGTTCTTAAAGGTTGAAAGAAGAATGGTGCTTAAAGATGATTTTTGGGCAGATATTTACATACATCTAAACAATGTAGACTAAATCATATAAATGGGACTTTAGATTTCCTGTATCTACTGCAGAACTGAAAGACCCTGTCTCTTCATAGCGGATATTTATTTTTATTGATGAAAATGGCAGTGACTTTTCTTTAATTTTTATTTTTATTTTTTTAATACTGAAGTAGAAAGCGGTGGGTTAGGTGAAAATTGATTTCCTGAGCACTCAAGCCTCAAATGTAGAACAGATTACTCAAACATACATGAATTAATTGCTATACAACTTTTGTACAGCGGGGATGATAGTGACAGAATATTGTAATAATAGAGTGGTTAAAAGCTCATAAGTGTCTATTTTACATAATATGTCCCCTTAACAATGTCATTTTGATGTGTACAAATAAGCAGAGAGTGTTTTACCTGCTAAGTGCGTCCGCTGAGGTCAGTTGAGAAGTGTGTCCCTTTGCCTGTGTCACCAGTCTCTTTATCTGCTCACGAGTTTCACACACACAGTTATAGTCAGGGGCGTTCAAGTCTGAAACGTCACTGACAGCACGCTGAATACTTCCTTGTTCAAAGTCCTTTATAAAACATGTAAAATACAGCCTATAATAAATTTTACAAGCAGCACACAGTCTACTTACTTACTTAACTATGTTAATGATTTGTCATTCAGAACACAATTCAGAACACTGTGTTTAGGCTACATCACATGAAGATTGTCAAGCAAACAACACACTGGAAATTATATTTTAAAACAGGAAAAACTGAAAACATATGAAATTCTCTAGGTTTCTTACTCAGAGAAAATAATTTAGCAAAATAAATATATTAGTATACGCAAATATAATAATTCAAAGTGGGGAAACAAAGCCAAATTAATATATTCATAGTTTTAAATCGTTTTGATAATCATAAACATACATTCTATTTTGGTTAGATGAGTTGGAAGACATCCAAATGATTATAGGTTTTCCATTGAGGAAACTCTTGTCTTGTTAATTAAGTTAATTTTTGTCCCAAGTTTACACCTGCTAAAGTGCAACGAACTTTTGGCAACTGCAATTTAATAATAAGTCTAAACGAAAAACATTCATACAGAATATAACAATCAACATATTATTTTAGTTTATTTTTAATGTTTATTTATTTTTTTAAATATACACAGTAGTGCCCATTTCACAGTGATGCAGTAGTATCAAAAAACACTAGAGGGAGCCATACCACAACAAAAGCCATGCTCACGATCCACTGGAATCTTTGAAGTATAAGGAACCAGACGAGAAAAATAATTTAAAGTGTCCATTCTTGACAAAATTGTTCTTCTACTTGTAGTTTTATCACATTGTAGGTCTACTTTCTCTTCTCATGTTTTATTTAAATAACCAATATGTTTCATTAAGAAATCGTATTGTTGTTTATTGATTGTAAATGTTGATAATTTGCACATCATTTGAATGATGGCTGTACTCATAATTGTTATTACCTAGAATTCTTAATTTAATACTTTGGAATCTTGTTCCACCTTTGGAAGAAACACAAACTTAAGGCACATCAAGTCCATTCTTTGGCGTTGCGTTTTAACAGTCACAATCAGTTGTAGTGATGCATTTATCAATAGAAATATTCAGTCTTTAGCCCACAAACCACAGTGAAACGTCAACATGCACAGCTCTTCTCAGCACCCACATCTGGGTCGAGGCCCGCTGAAGTGTTCCCGGGAGACTGACCGGCATCTCCGTTCACGCTGTCGTTCATCTTCACACAGATGACATCCACAAGACTGTCAAAGACCTGCTTTACGTGAATGTTGTCTTTGGCACTTGCCTCGAAGAACAGAAAACCTACGGAAGTAAAAACACAAACGGTAAACAGCCACCACGGGTGTTAATTATTAAGCAGGAAGGCTTTGTGTTTTGAAAAGTGATAAAAGATTGACCTAGCTCTTTGGCCAGCCTCTGTGCGTCCTCTGTGGGAACCTGTCTATCGTCCTCCAAGTCCAGCTTGTTGCCCACAAGCACAACCTGTGCGTTGTCCCACGAGTAGGTCTTAATCTGGGTTGCCCTGGAAAAGACAGAACAAACTTTATATTGCCATTAGACAAAAACTTGCTTCAAACAGGATTATAAAATGCCACAAATGTATCACTTAAATGGTTTTATCTAAAATGTTGTGGATATTACTACACCTTGATATTTGTATGCCAGTTTATATGTTGTATTGACAGACTTGAAACAAAAAGTATATAAAGTGCTTCATTATTAAACGTATTTATTATAGTACTATGCTTTCCACTAAACCGTACAACTAAAGTACACCGTTGCTTCAAATACACAGAGCTTGAAGTGTCAGTGCGTGCTGTGCGCTCACCAGTCCTGCACTGCACAGAACGAGTCCTGGCTGGTGATGTCATACATGAGGAGGAAGCCCATGGCTCCTCTGTAATAGGCTGTGGTTATAGTGCGATAACGCTCCTGACCTGCTGTGTCCTGTAAAACATGGTACAAACTGTAAACAATAAAAACATGACGTGACGGTGAATGACAGCAACACTTGAGACTATGTCGTAACCATTTATTCAGTTCAAGATAGTGACTGACAACTGATCTTATAATTGTACATTGCATCATTTCCCAGGTATTGAACAAGAGCATCTTTGTTATTATTGATTACTATTACCAAAGTAAATTGTGGTAATAAATGTTTATTGTGGAGTTATTTTAAGTGACAGCAGTTAATGGTTAATTTACCTTTTAACGATTTGTGTTAATTACTGACCTGGAAATTCCCATGATGTCAAACACACAATTATAGCTACATGGACTATGATTGGGAGTTATGTTCTTAATTAAATAAGGATTAATTGGAGTAGGAGTAGACTAGAGTATTTGAATGTACATTACAGCTAGTATTGATATTAAAGATGTATATAGCACAGTATAGTCCAACGGTATGGTTACAGGCTTAGCTTTGTGCAAGTGCAGAGAGCAAACAGTGTGAAGAATACATTAGCTGAAAAGATGTATGAGTTTCATCTGGGCGCAGTACTGTGGGTTGCCCCTAGCCTTCCCCTCACATTCAGTAATAGATCTGTCGTGAGCGTCAGTCTGCGCAGTAAGCACATTTAGCTCAGCAGCTTAAAGTCATGCATCTTTCATGAACCCGGCGTCTGGGGACCATGTAAAACATCAACTGTCATTAACTGTAGAGCAAGAGAAATTAGTTTACGCTAGGTCCTCGACAGGCAGCAGAGTGCAAGAGGGCAAACCCGGGAGAGCCAGGATGAACGAGCAACGTTGTGTAATCATGATTTAACAAAGTGCTTTGAAAAACAGTGCCTGCGGGGGACGCTAAGGGAAATACCTGTGTCGGGTAAATGAGGTGTTAAGGAGTTGGGGAGTACATAATTCTGTTTGAATGTGCCGTTTGGGAGAAGTTTGCTTTTTAATTTGCATAATGTAATGTAATACCATCTAATATCACTAAATAATATAGAAGTTAAATAACTACAGTACCTATGTTGTCATGGTGACTGAAGCAGGGTAAAAACATTGTTAGAGACACAAAGTGAAGTACAGCAATTTGTTTTCACTTATGGAAACATAATTGACAACAAAGATTTTTGGGTTGTTGGTACCCAGCCAGGTAGGAGTAATAATGCTTTGTCATAGTGCACCTCTGTTATCTTAAGAAATTAGGCCATGATTACGTCGATTCCCAACTTGTGCCAGTTTGATTCCGATAACAAAACACCAAGCCAAAAAAAAAACAAAAAACATGACCATTGACTGTGACTAGATAACAAATGTATTTACTTATTTTTCTGTACATAATAAAGATTTAGTCAATTAAAATAAGTATTTTCAATGTTTTATTCTGTATACGCTCTCATTCTGTCAAAGACTAAATCAAATGTGTTTGTCTGCTACAGAAACCAGTTTGCCAGCCTCTTTTCCAGCTTCCCGACGGCTGCACTGAGCAAACATCCTTCTCTGAGTCACTAAGCCTGTTTCTCCACTCCTTTTTCCTGTTGTAAAATGAAGATAAATGTCCGTCTAATGGTCTACAACAATCAAAGTGAAGTGGCTTTAAACTTAAACCCTGTTTCAAGAGCATTGTCACACAACTCCAGTGAAATAATTTGATTCTGTGTTCTTACCCAGATCTGTAGTTTGACCTTTTTGTCTTTTCGGTAGATGGTCTTGACTTTGAAGTCGATGCCCACAGTGCTGACAAAAGCCGAGGTAAATGAGTCGTCAGCATATCGGAACAGGAAGGAGGTTTTGCCCACACTGCTGTTACCAATGATCAACAGTTTGAACATGTAGTCAAAATTTTGATCCGCAGCATCCCTCTGCTCCTGGCTCTGCTGCTGACCTGGCTCTTGCGCTGAAGCCATCTGTGAACACAAAAAAGGCTCCATTAAAAAATAAGACAAATCTCTAGAAAGTGGAAGTGTTTTTGGATCCAGGAAAAAAAGTCAGTTCCGTGAAAATATAATTTAATTTGCGATTTTGCTAAAAATGTTTACCTTAAATAAATATAAAATATGAGCAGCAGATTTTTTTTTTTCAGAAGAGGTAATTCCATCATTGTTATTCAGCATTCATACTCCAAACAACACATCAATTATCTCTATTAATAGAGTTAGATCACTGTATTTCAGGGTTAACCTTATTCAATTTAATTTAATTTTAATAAAGTAAGCTTACTCTATAAAAAAATCAGTGTTCTCATACTGACCTCTTGTGGCCAGAGAATGGTTGCCTATAGAGGGACAAGCAGTAGTGCCTTTTCTGGTGATGGATGGCGCCAATGCCTACAAACAAAGGTCAATTTGTCAGCGTAGAAAGATGCAAAAAGAACTGTTCCTTGTACGTTTAAGGGTTGTCTCCTAAATGTCTGTCTGCTTACCATATTTTACTTGGTTGGTAAGAATATGAATAAGCTAGGCAGCAAACTACAAGTGGTGTCACAATACTAGAATTTCAAACTCAATTTCAATACCAAGGATTCGATACAGACAGATTTTGATACCATAATGATAATTAAAATGCTCTTTTAAGGTCAAAGTTTTAGACAATAGACTGACATTTTCAAAACAAAAATAATAGTACCTCTTTTTAGACATTGTGGTCTTTCAGCTCAAAATCATTTTAAAATTTAGCATCAACATTCATGCTCAAATAAGTATCTGGTTTCAATACTAGTTTCAATATTGATTTGCATCTGATTTTTGACAACTACAAGACAGAGACAGAGTTTGATATTTTGTTAAAAGGCTAACAGGCTGACAAAAAAAAAACAAAAAACATCCAACCTCCATTGTCTGACCTGTGTGGAGCAAGCAAACTGATCAAGGCCCAAACGCCACCAGAGCCCTCAAGACTGCCTTAAAGTTTAATGCAAATACTGTATGAAAATGTTGCATTCCACTCACTCCAACCCAAAGTGGAAGTGAAGAGATAAGGGCCATTTTGCTTAGGGCCCCCTGAAGACTGCTTGTCTGTTAAAAAAATAAATAAACATAATGCGGAAGAGGTAAGAAAAGACTAATCTAATCTAATAAAACAAGGGAGCAGTTGTATAATTCCACGTGTGACTGTAAGGTCTCACCATAGGTCTGTGGGTCTCACCTAAAGTATCCAACTGTCAAAGTGAGGAGGGCTTTCAACATGACTGTAAAACAGGACCCACAAGCTGCTGCAAACATCATCAGCAGTCGTTTGTAAAGGTTGGCGTTCTTCTCACATGGCCCACAATCCTCCTCACTCATCCTTTCCCCTCTGTCATTTGCACAGTATGAATCAGAGCCGGGCCGTGGTCCGCTCACGGTTTCCCCTCCATCAGTCACAACCTGCTGCGTGTGTACATTTGTCACCCCCGAACTTATGAGTTGTTGCTGGGCGGTAAGTGAGGCGCGGGGATGCTCCATAAATCTATCCATCTGACCTTTCATTCGCGGACCGACTCCCGACTAAGCACACACTCGCGCAATCTGTTTACAGCGACATTAATCTTCCTTTACTATCTCCCCCTCGCGCGCGCACTCAGCCCCCCTGTCATCATCCATCCGCGGCTACCCTCACGCGCGCTCCGTCCCGCTGCGTCATGAGCAGGATGAGGCGTTCATTCATCCTCGTATCCAGCCCTGCCCGTCCCCGTCCGCGCCTCGTCCCCGCGCGCTTCATGGCCCAGCCGACGGTGATTGCTCGGAGCTCCCCGGAGACCAGCTCAGCATTACAGCTCACAAGAGTCTGGCACGTGCGGGGGGCTCGCGTGTTGCACAAAACACCACGAACCACGCATGCGTCTCCAGCGTTTAAAATTGTAGCTTTTTTTGATGCAAGAAAGTGAATTGCACATTTACTTGGAACTCAAATTCAGATGAAAATGAACAACAGGTAGCCCACTAGTTGAAGTGCTTTTCTGCTGTCGAAAAGAGGGAGAGGACTTTAAATCTATCATACAAACACGCATAAACTTGGTAGGCAAACGCACAGTAGTTACGCTTCAAACTAATCAAGGATTCACTTTTTTTTTTTTAAATCACGGCATTCATAAATTACCTGTGAATGTGCGTGCTGCCTCGTGTCCTACTCACGTCGTGGTCTGGCTCCCGCACCTGGATCTGCACTCAGCAGATGGTTAATATCTGAGAGCCAAAGCGCTTCCACTCCAGGCTGAGCAGGAGAAAGAGTGACGGAGCTGCTTCCGCCGATGAGCTTCAAAATAATACACTATAAAACAGACTCGTGTTTTATCAGTTTGCTTGAGCCCTTATCTCTCTACGCTCTAGTTGAATCATCGCAAAAAACAAAACAGAAAAACTTGATATAACATTATTAATCTACAACTTTTTCATTTGAGAGTATGGAACCATCAAAACTGCATCGCTGATTGGGTAAGAGAGCATTGTACATCTGTTAAACCATTGGCGTTATATTTCTAAATGCATCATTATCTCATCGTCTTACCATGGCTGCCCTAAAAGAAGAAAACATGTGTAACATCCTCCTCATTTTCAATCCTGGGTCCCTGGCACAAGCACTTGCAGCTGCCTATACCTTCACTAACCTGACCAGATAATAAACAAAAAGGAAACAGGCTCAATCCCCTAAATCAGATTGCCTATAATTTTTATGAAAATTCAGAGAAAAGAATGTCTTGTTTTGCTTTTTATTAAAAATTGACAAAACACGTCAAACATTACACAGATATCAAAATGTACCGGCTAAGAGCTACACAAAACCAGCCAAGCTGCCTTTCTCATGGACACGTTTATTGTATAGGAAAATATCCTCACAAAGGAAATAACAGACTCTATGTGAGAAGAGGGTGAGGAAACTTTTCCAAAGGAGACCTTATTTAAATAAAAATAGATATTAGATAGATATTAGATATTACACTTTTTCATTAATTTCATCTGAACAATTTGAACAAAACACAAACTCTAATAAACAAAACTAGTTGCTTAAAAAATAGCAGGACTTTTTTTGTTGATCAAATAAAGAACCTCACATGCAGTGTATTTCCCACACTCAGTCATGGCCTCCAGCATGCTTGAATTGAGCCGGAGTGCTGTTCGAGAGGGTTCGAGTAGGGTCATTGATCTCCCACAGACGATTAAACTCCTGGATGAAGGGCCTCACCAGTTCAGGCTCCATGGTGACAATGAGGTTCTCCATGTTCCCCTGCACTGCGTTCAGTGTCCAGTTGAGGGAGCCAGTAATAAGCAGCCGGCCGTCCACCACTGCAAACTTGTGATGCATGTACACAGAGCCCACATCACAGCGTACACAGATGCCTGCAGAGCAAACAGGCATTAAGTGAGGAACAGTCAAGCTCATAGTTTACATTTGCAAGTAGCATGTTCATGAAGTCCGTGGGTCAGACAGGCCAGTCCTGTAGCAACAGGTTTCAATGAGTAGTCATCATGAGTTGAGGGCATTATGCCTCTCATCCAAGAAGAATTTAGGGTGACCAACTCAAATTCTAGAAAAAAGAGGGACAAGTAGGTTGTAGGGTATGTAGGAACAGACAACGCACAGAGAGACTGGAATAGCAATAAGTGCCAACCGACTGGTACACCCATAAAGTCTTGATTTCTTTGCGAGTAAAAATGTATATTTTTATGTAAATCTCACTTTTTATACAATGCATGTGGCATCAATAAAACAGTGCGACATTTTCTAAATGAGTGGGATGAGGGACAGTGGCCTAAATAGCAGTGCAGGACAACCAAAAGAAGGTCCCTCTTGAAGAAGCTTTGTCCATTCTCAGATTATTAAGTCTTTATGTCAATTCTCCTTGACACGTTTAAAATGTGAACTTTAAACAGAATCCTTTTCTTGAAACATAAATCGTATTACGGTCAGAAAAAACGCAACTAGATATTTTTCCCACATTGTGCAGCCCTACTTCAGAGTTGGTCAAACATCTTAGATGAGATGGGAAACAAATACATTTCCTGGTGACAACCTTTTGAAATATAAACAACTAAATATACAACTAACACTGCTAGTTTTAATATTTTCCTGTATTCAGTGATATTTATAGGTACAGGTGTGTCGTTAAGTAGAGTAAATAAATAAATGTATCACAAGAAACAGTTTGCAGTAGTAAATGTAGAGAAATCAGCCATAAAAATGTAGTGAGCTGCTGTTGTTTTTTAACCTTTTAGGGGAAGGCACAAGGGGCTGGTCACTGAGTACATGACTATGGCAACTTGGAATAATACCAGATTAACTATGGACCATTAACCTGATGCTTGAGTAAACAATTATGTTTGTGTTGGACTACGTACAGCTACTTGAGACTAAAAGCCTGTCTGGAGGAAAATTTTGATTGAGAAGAATTCCTCTAAAGTGATATGCTGATGTTTGCAATGTGGCGGCACAGAAACACTTTGCCTGATGAAATCAGCTGTGTGAATGCCAAATTTGTACTTACTTAATTCTCAGTTAAAGTTGTTCAGAGGAAGCCATTTCTTAAATTGAGTGCTTAGAGACATTTTGCCCAGTGTTTTCTTTTTAAATATAAGACACCGAAACAGAGTATTTAGTCTTTCAGTCCACTGCTACCAATTTTTACAATAAACTACAAATTAGTGTTTATTATTTACTGATTAAAAAAACTATGGACAAACAGATACATTCATGTTTTTGTCCACTTGTACCAAACGGTGTTGGAATCAGGACGGACAAATCCGGTAATCACACCTTTTATAGGCCTATTAGGACATAAGCATTTTTCTAATGTTTCTATATCACACTACCACTATTCAACCAACCAGGATAAGTTGGATTTCTTGGTGTGCGAATACTTTGTCTCCCTGTAGAGAGAAAACCACACAGTCGTCCTCACCTGCCTTGCGAAGGGGCCCAATCTGGGAGCCAGAGATGGCAGCGTAGTCCTTGTCACTGAGCACACGGACGATGACTCCCTTTTTATGCAGTGCTAGAACAGCCCTGCACAGGTCCATGTTGGAGAAGGCAAAAACACACAGGTCCAAAGATGATGAGGCAGACAGGATGTGGCGGAGGAGACGGGAGAGGGATGTTTCAACACCATGAGGCAATGCACAGTAACAGGGACTGGAAATGCACAAAGCAAGGGGAAAATGTTAGCATTACATGTTTGCAGTGTAAGCAAATGTATTTGAATGTCATCTTTCACCTACTAAGGCAGTGACGGACCAAACAGATGCTCCACACAAGCCATCTCAGAGGGGAAAAATATTACTTCATTGAGTATTTTTTTTGCTTTATATCTACGACGAAGCCAGCTGAGCAACTCCACACTAACAGAGAACGCCAGCACACTGAAGCCGATCACCTTCACTGTCCACATAATTTTCCTGTAAATCAAAGAATTTACGTTTTATTACTCAGTAAATCATAAAGGTTGTTAATAAAGTACTTTAACATGCTTTCATGCTTTACTGTAACACAGTTTGATAGTCTTTGTCAAGTGATTAAATCACACCTAACAGTCTCATTTCAGAATGATGAAAAATTATTTATGTATTATATATTATATTTATTATTATTAATTAACAATTTAACAATTTAAAACAAAATACTCCAGGTTTATATATAACAAAATGTTGCCGATAAAAGAAAACTGAAAGCCATGAATCCACAGATTTCTGCTTCCTGTCTTGAGGACTTTTCCCCCCATTTAAAGGATATTTGTTTTAATGGATGAGGAAACGATCCCGAATGAAAAAAATGTGTTCAGAATTTCTCATCATTCTGAAACATGGCAACAGAACATGGAGCTTAAAATGCGCCACGATTAAGACAAAAGAAGCATAATAATGTAATTTTCTAACAAGTATAAGGAATTTTTAAAAAAGTGAATACATTTAAATCTATCTCAAAACGCACCTGCTGAGTTTCTGTCGCCACCACGCGGGAGAGGACCGTGGATGTCGTCATAATGATTGACAGGTCACGTATCCAATCACAGGTCCAGAATTTGTCAACGTTCTTCCAATCGTATAGCTCCGCTGTCGGGCTTGAGGATTTGGGATCTCCCCTAATCAACTCGTGTTTCCTACAACTAGAGGTAAATAGAGGGCTTATAAAGTATTTTGTTTCACGCAATAAGCGCCCTGAGGATTATATTACTTCTAACGGAACTGTTTAGAGAAGTGTCCTTATTTTCTTGTATGTTTAGTGGTTTGCTAGCTACAACGACAAATATGCTAACACTAGCTTGCTACGTGTATTTGTAGCTTCAAGTTTTGGGAGATTTTCTTTCTTGTTAAACATTGATTTAAGATCGTGTTTGCGCATGCCATGGTCACTGAGTTACCAAACTTTGTCCTCTTCATTTGTAGACTGTGTCATGGGTCGCCGAAAGTCCAAAAGAAAGCCTCCTCCTAAGAAGAAAATGACTGGTGACCTGGACTCTCAGTTCACATGTCCCTTTTGCAACCACGAGAAGTCCTGTGACGTCAAAATGTATTTACCAAACGTCCTCCGTTGACACTGACCTACACCACTTAAATGTGACTTGTTGATTGCCGCTAACATGTTTTCTTTCTCAACAGGGAGCGGAGCAGGAATACAGGCATAATCTCTTGTTCAGTCTGCCTGGAGGAGTTCCAAACCCCCATTACATGTATCCTTACATTTCCGATTTAAAGATGCACTATGGAACCTTTCTGGTGAGGGGGTCTATCACTTTCTTGTCTCTATGGATGTTATTGCTTTGCCTAGAATGTTCAACACTATGGCATTTAACTTATCTCCCTGTTTTTTGCAATAAAAATGCCTCCAATTGAATACCATGAGACATGCAGGTGGTGGAACGTCCACCAGTAAAGTTGCATAGTGCGCACCTCAAGAGTTTTTGTTTTGTTATTCATTTTGAATTGAATTGACCACTTTAGATCTTATTTTTTTATTTGTGGTATATGAACTGTTTCACACTTTGCCCTCAACATATAACACCCAGATCTATCAGAGCCTGTTGATGTATATAGTGATTGGATAGATGCCTGTGAAGCTGCAAACCAGTAGCCCATGCTGAACTTCTGCCGTTGACGAGAGGAGGAGATGGCAATGTGATTTAAGAACCCTGCAAGACTTTGAACATGTTCTTCTTTATGCCAAGGTCCTTTGATCAATAGCCGCTGTAGTCATGTCAATAGTCATGTATTGTACAAAATTATGATCTTCAGTCATAGGATTATTTTTTGCCAACTTCGTATTAGATTAAATTCATATTGAAGCTTTTATTTTGAATGGTTTGAATGTTAGGTTTTGAGATGGTTTGAGCTGTAAATTGTGCTTTTGTTTTGAGCAACAGACTAGGTTTATGACATCATGCTTAAATAAACATGATCATTTATTAGTAGTTCTATATAATTGATTTTAGTCTACGACACTGAGAATACAAAGTGTCATGGAAACGGACATTATTGTACAGAATAAAGGGACTTTTATACTGTTGAAATTTTCATCTCAACCTCAGGTTTGCATATTTTTACTAGAGACTTGGAGAAAATGTATAGATGTCAGGTTTTCCTGCAAAATATACACGTTTGAAATTAAATCACAACTGAATCCAGAGTTGTTTTTTCTTATTCCAAAAAAAGTCTACAAACTGACAGAAGCAAATATATTCCTTGTGAGTGTTCAAAGTACTGATTTTAAATCATCCATAATCATAGAAAGATTAAACGTAACATCAGTAATGGGGAAGGTGTTTTAAATTAATATCAGTTTGCATATCTGTATTTAATATAGAATATAAACAATATTGAGATACACTTTTATAATTTAAGTCTAAACCATATTGACAGTGTAATAGATGAACATCGATTTTGGCCTGTTCATAAAACCCATTAGTATTTTATTTACAGAACATTATAGCGGGCCCTTATTGTTGTACAATAAGTAAGCACTGATCCACCCACCCTTGGTATCTATGACGTGACACAATTTACAGAGGTCCACTATCCATTCATCCCTGCTGTGAGACCAGGATGTAGCAGAGCAAAAATGAAAGCAGACAGTGTAGCGGGACTGTGCAGTGGGCAGAGCTGACGGATAATAGATGAGATGTGGAGTGCCTGTATGGGCTCTCCACACAGGAAGAGAGTATGTGTGTACTGCTCTGTGCATTGTGTTTGATGATGGACCCCAGCTGGAGACGTATTGACGACGCCTTATGAAACATGCTGCAGGATGATTACAATGGAGAATGATTATCACTTAGTGTCTGCTCTGTCTCTGAGTGCGCCCTCCCCGCTCCTGCCCCTCTCTTCTGTTCCTAGCTGCGTCTTTCTTCTCTTCCATTCAGCACGTGAGGTCAAGTGTCACTCTGTCTTCGTTGTCAAGGCTGCCAATCACCCACACAGCGAGTGCAAGGCAACTGTTGCCAGGGAAACAGAGCGATTCGGTTGCTAGGCACCTGGAGCTGTGCTCACAATAGTCATTTTGTTGCTTAGAAGCACATACACTCAAGCACAGACAAATACACAAAAAATGTCCAAATGCCTTTGCCCATTCAACAAGTTCACACAACAATGATGTGAAATTCAAACAAATTAACAAGTTCTGGCCTAATGAATAGGGGATTTGCTTACACAGCATTAGTAAGTCATGCAAAAGTAAATTATAAGCGTGCAATTCATCATGTACACGTTTGCAAACACATGCTAATATATTGCTGAATTTGCATTGAAATGTTGATTTTCTCATTTATAATACTTAGCAATAATGTTAATGTAGGCACTGGAAAACGTAAACCATGATTTGCCAGAGGTCTGCTTCCTGATTAATCAGCATCCCCTGACATTCAAGAATTGTAAAGACCCACCCCTTTACTGATCAATAAAAGACATAAACATCCATCATTCTGCCTAAAAATAGTGACTCAAAAAATCAATCAGTCCCTTATTCCCCACAGATGTGGACCCGATGAACCGTGGAAGTGCGTTACATACAAGCACTTGTGTCTAAAGAGTGTGCAGTTAAAGATCATCAATCCCACATTTGCCTGTAGCGTGTGGATGGTGTGAACCCTGTGCAGTTTATACACTCCCTGATGCTGTGTTTGTGAGAAGGCATGACAGCCACTCAGCTGAGCCGACTGCTGAAATGTCAGACCACGGGTGCAAGGCTTGACATGTCCTCATGTGTTACTGTCTCCTGTTGCTGCTACAGGCATCAAACTTTCACACATTTTTAGCCTAATCTGGATCGTCAAAAATAAGGGTGCTACCATAGATGTAACCACGGTGGTACATTGGCTATAACAATAACAAGACACAAAATCATTTAATGCCTGATGAAAATCAGTATTGTGACCAAAGAAAGAAATTTGACTTCTGTTCAATGTGAAGAAAAAGTCTATTATGTGAGGGGCCGTGAAAGACACTCATCAACTGATAAGATTATAAGATCACTTGTCTGCACAAGTGACTGACAAGGGTATGTAATCAAAAAGGCTTTGAATTAATGTCTGCGCCTGAAGATTTTGTTGTTAAGCTCCCTGAACTAATGCCCAGGCTATAGCTTGGGACCCCAATTTAGTTTTTTCTCATCGTAGAGCTCCTGCAGGAGAGCCCAGCACCAAATTCATTTCCAGCGAAAGAGGTGCAAAGAGTGACACGCTTGATAAACCTTGAGCCATAAAACCTTTTCAGTGACTGGGTTTTATTTCACCACCTGCTAGCCACAAGTATGTTTCCACAAAACCTTTTCAAGTTAACTTTATACAATTAGTTTAAGCTATTAAATTAGTCGACAATGTCTTTCCAGTGTTGGTGCATGATCTGATCTCACGCCAGTCTAGACCAGTGGACAACGCTTCCACTCAACTACGCGTATTCTCAAGCAATAACATCCACATCTGTATTATCAACCCAAGAATACCCGTGATCGAGACAGGAGCAGCAAGGCCCACCTCCTCTACCCATCTGCTTCCTCTTTTCTCTGTAGCTCATTCTCTCCTTTTCTGCAAATGTCCTTTCAGCTTTTTGTACTCCCTGCAAGATTGCCATGTGCAAGAAGGAGGAGGTCTTTGCGGACATTTCTCTTAAGAACAGCACCTAGAAGAGGAACAAGAAGAGACAGGGAGTGAGAGAAAGAAAGAGAGAAGAAAGAAACTCATATTTACCCTTGGATCACAATGTGGCTGAATTGCTTCCACACACATTTCACACATGCGTGGCGGTCCCATCACGGAACACATTGTCGGACTAATTGCCTTATTGTAAGTGTTAAGGAACGGCAAGTACACCCACACGGGCAGCCTGCTATGCATCCTTACCTGAAAAGAGGCGAGTAAACATATCACACTGCCAACAGCCTAGTAGTCCCTTTTGCTCTCAGAGGTATCAAGCAAGCATTTAGCCGAAGAGCTGAGGGAGAGGCCCGGTTTACCAATTATCAAATAGGTGTCAGTGTGTGTTACAAGCGCTCAGAGGGGAGAGAGAGAGATTACCAAACAGATGTTCAGCCTTCACCTCCGTCCACCCCCTCCCTCCCTGTCTTCTTTGCCTATTCAACATGATCTTTCTGTTCTTTTTTTTTTTTTTTAATTCTCACTATCTTTGTCTCCTCCACTATCCTTCACCACTCTCTCCTGTTTAAAGACTCCCTGGTTCTTCTCCTCCCCCTCAGCACACACAGACTACTTTCTGTCTTCCTCGGTCCATCCCACGGAGAATAAGCCTTGGCTCTTCCCTATCCACACTTGCCAATTAGAGACACAGTAGTTGTCAATCAGCAGTGAAGCGGAACACGGAGCGTTATTGGGAAGAAAAACAGGGGAGTTAAGGAAACCAATAAGTGGGGTTAGTATACAGGAAGAGGATCAGCACCATAGACAGCTCCCCTTGGGCAACTCCTAGTTTTCGTGCTTTTAACCTTTCCACTGATGGCAATCCCTCCAGTTGGCTCTCTGCCTCCCTTCAGCCCTGTGTTTAACCTTCTCCTCAGCTTGTTTATCTATCCAAACACTCTTCCCCATCAAAGCCAGGCACTGCGAGACCTAACACTCCCGCAAGTACAATCCCCTTCTCTTCCACCTCACACCTGCACAGCCTGTCATTGTTAAAACAAAAAAGGAGAAATATAGACAGGGCAATCAGATCCTGGCACTCCATCTCGCTCATTACCTATATACTTTTTCGTGTAGTCCCTCCAATCCTCAACTGTCCGTGTCTGAGACGGCGCTGATGATGGTTAACTCATGTGGACATGTCTTCTGTTCTCACCACGAGCTGTGAAGAGATGTACGTAGGTGTCAGAGATCTAGGGTAAAAATACATCCTTCTACTGGTCTCCTCACAGTGTAACATAGGAGTGGACCCATATCTGTTTTATGTCACAAAAATGTCTCCAGTCTAATTTGAAGGCGTGTTTCGGAGAGTGTCTATGACGGGTTGATGGTATGAGATGTGATAGTCTAGGGTCGAGTGATAGGAGGATGGATGGGGTGGTGAGGTTATGATTTTTTTGGCTATAATGGGTTTAAACAACAGATTCATTCTTTGGAAACTACACATCATTTAGTTGGTGACTTATACCCACAGTTTAAAAGTGATTCTTGTTTCCACTACTGTATGTTTTGATACAGTATTTTGAGCCTAGATAGAAAATGTAAAAGTGAAGATATTTTTAAGTTTTCACATTCTTTGTTTAGTCCTTATTCAACACTTCTGAGTGAGTCAGAACATGGACTTGTTGTGATGAGAAATTTCAAAATGTTCTTTAATTTCTGTTTACTGTCCTTTTTTGGCGTATTCTCATTCGTGTCGTGTTCAGTGTGTTCAGAAGTTACAAGCAACTATTTCATTTTTCCCTTTTGTAAGCACTGCAGCAAATTATCTGCCACTAAAAACAAAACAAAAACAAAGCATAGTCTATTGTTACAGTATTGTCACAGTTTTTTGTCTAAATGCTCTACCGGACACACGCTATTTTAGCCTGGAAGAACATTGGCTTTGTTAAACCCAACAGATTTTGCATAGTTGGGTACATTGCAAACTAAAATGTCAATGTGTTTTATGATTGTTGGGAAGCTGGTAGATATTGGACCTCATTAAACTGCATTACTCCCACCTTTAATGGTCAAGCTATCTTTATCACTGTGTTTTTGTCATTTGCACATGGATTTTTATAAACCCCAGACATCAAAATGAGGGTTAAAGACATCTGGTTTGCATTTATAAGAAAATCAATTTCCAGAATAGACTTGATTGAAGGCAAACTGGCTCCATCTGGGAGGCCTAATGAAAGAAAATCGGTCTGTGTTTCATATTTACGTCTGATACCAGCAGGCTTATCAACCTTTCTAATGCACCTGACCAGGGAGAGGAGACAAAAAAAATCACGAGTGGCTGCGCCTGAGGCAAAGACAAGACAGAGCAGAGCTGGAGACAGGCAGACAGCGGAAGGAAGCTGCTGCACATTACTGCCTAATTGCTTGGAACTAAAAGGCACTGTTATGACCATGTTTATGCTTAAGCCTGCAATACTAAATCTCTTTTATCATTTTTATCTGGATGCAAAGAACGACTTTGTAATGACAATAATGCAGGTAAAGCACCCCAAGATGAGAAATCCAGCTAATATGCCTAGACTAACTTTGAAACTTAATGGACAGTCTACTTTTGATGGTCATATGGGGCCTTAACAGTCTACTTGTGCTATAGGCCTAGTCCTAATAAGCAGACAGCCTTCACCAATGTAAAACTACACATAAGCAGCAGCACCTGTCCCCTACGTGACAGGCCTGGGTATTAAGCTTTCTTTGTTTGTAAATACATCCGCTGCTCACAGTGACAGGGCCAGCTCAGAAAGGCCAGTGTGGATTGAATCTTTAACCCTTTGCTTGCAGATAGTGTGGAGTGTGGCTTTTTCTTTTGACAGAATACAAAGGAGGCAGGCGTGCTGCTGACATGCTGTGTGTTAAACGTGAAGACGCCTGCAGGTGCACTCCTCAAGTCATTAATAGGCACCTGAGTGTGATGCTGGGGACCAACCTGTGTCAATGTTCATCAAACCAGAGGCAGCCATATGGAGATCTCACAGGCATGCAGTGTCATGAACCCGCTCATATGTGCAACTCTTACACTTTAGGAGAGAAATTAACAAAAATATAAACACCACCACAGTAGGGTAAAGTAATGCAAGCGACAGTATGGCTGCTCTCAAAAATGGGATAGTCGGTTTTTTTCGCTAAAAATGTAAAATGATATTGAACTCACCGTTGCGCCTGTTGTGAATGCTGCCCAGTGAAGATGCTACACACTGCTCCAGTGTAAGAAGAGACTGCCGTGCAGGGAAACGCCCCCCCTCCCTGCGATTCCTTTCTCTCCCGCGCTTCTCCCGCTGCTTGTGGGGAATCACAGAACCACTCCTTGTTTTTTCCATTAGCTCCGAGAGAAGGATGGAGCGATGCAGCAGCAGCCCGAGCAACTGGGCTGCAACCTCTCACCTCTCCACCTCTGTCTCTCTCTCCGCTTCGTCGCTAGTGAGCGTGTCCTACGGTGCTGTTGTTATCAAGCTGCGGTCCGCGGACCTCACAGTGTCCAGCGAGGAGCCACTTCAGACTGTGGCATAGTTAGAGGTATTGTGTATTTAGGGATACCTCAAAATGGGACTTACGTATATATATATATATATATATATATATATATATATATATATATATATATATATATATATATATATATATATATATATATATATATATATATATATATATATATATATATATATATATATACACAGATTTTGGTTTGAATTTGTTTATCAGATATCAGAAGATATACAAATATATATACTATTAAAATAGACCTAATGAAATTATAAAGCAAACATAGCCAGAGGCATACATTTACATCTGTTTGACTATTTAATTTAGATGCCTATAGGCAATAAACGTGGATACCCCTCTCATGTTTTCATTAAATATGTATGTTTTTGAGCTCCATAAAAACTGTTCAAAGTCAGTGGAGAGCCCAGTGTTGCCATGGTGTTATGTCTATATGACTGCTGTAGTATAATTACAATGTGGAAAAATATATCAGACATTACATATTTATTAGGATAGTCCCAGTGAGGGTCTTTTGTGCTCCCCGCCTCCTCTGCTCCACACCTTTATAATGGGGATGGACAGGACTGTAAAGTACAATGCAACTCTGTGCAATAGCCATGCAACAAATCACCCCAGCCTCCTCTTGGTCCCAGCTCTATAAGACTTTAATGCTATTACCATATAATATTGATCTATCTCCACAGCAAATCTTCATGTGCCAGTTTGTGGTGCCTTTAAAACGTGTAATGTGCTTACACCACAACAGTAAATCACATTATAATGGACAAAACCTTTTCAGTAGGATTTTCAGAAGTATAATCTCAATAATAAAAAGAGTTGTTAATTGCTTTATATGCATTTTTCACTTGCTAATTTTCTCTCTAAAACATTCATGAACCATAATTATAATAATAGATGTGGTATTGTTTGTGTTGCAGTCTATTGTAGAACTAATAAAGGACAGTGCAATGCTACAAAACCTCAAGTTGGTCATTAGCAGGAAGTGTAATGGTTTTCAGTCGCTGCATAAATCTAATGGGGGTTGAGAGGGAGATTCCAGTTTGTGTTCTCTCGTAATCCTGTTTCTTGGGTTCTATGTACAATATGGTTCCATACAGTGGCCAGAGAAGTAGATTGCATGCTGCAAAATACGTTGGTTTTGTCATGATGTTTTGGCTGTGGATTTCAGCACTCACTCAGAAAACATCTGTGGATTCTCTGAGTGCTGTCCACACACACTGTTAATGGGTTTATAATTGTCAGAGGCAGACCACCGAGCATAATCAGGAGACTGCAGCAAGACGAACACCAATATTTGTAATTTACTATGACAGACAGTACATTTTTATTAGCCCAGGGCGGATGGTTTGTTTGGAATGTGATAAAATACACTCTACAGTTTGCACTCTCCTACTACTGCGAAGAGATTCATTTCTGCATATTGTCTTGATTCAACTGTAGTCTTTTTGTTACTGGGTGGGTTTCCGTTGGATGTTTCCTTTTAGGGCTGCACGAAAATGATTGTGATAAACGATAAGGATGTTAATTACTGCAATATTTGAATACTCTTTTTGAAACAATAATAATCAATTACTCTAAAACAATGCATTTTCATCCTTGAATGTATTAGTCAAACTCTGTCAAAAGACATTTAACAGAAACAAAATCTAGACTCAATCAAGATGAATTTAGATTGAATATGTAAAATAATTCATAAAAATCTATTTCAGCATTTTTATTTTATTTTATGGTACATTTCTGTCAGACCTTGCTATTATTGCGATATATTTATTATTGTGGTGCGATATTGTGCAGCCCTGTTTGCTTTCACTGTTCATCCTCAATACACACAATAAGGACTAATCCACCATGATTCAGGCTTAAGATCAGGAGAAGGGTCTGCTGCCTCTACAGAGCTCTCAACAGATTGTCTCAGTGGCATTGAAGGGATGGGTTAAGTGCAGAAAATCTATATCTCCATGGGAGCAAATGACAAAGAAAAAGACATATAATAGAAATGATTCATTGTTCAATTGTTAATGTTTTCATCAATGATTTTAATGCTGGTCAGTACTGTAAATATGTTTTTAGGTCTAAATCAACACTATGTGGCTAAGTTTAACCAGAACAATATGCTTTACTTTCGTCCAATTGGATCCTACCTTTACCTGATTCAACCTCAAAACAGTAGCCTATATCTTCTCCTCTCAGCTGTCAGATTCTTGCATAATTGTGCAGCTGCCAGGGCTCTTCCCTGGTATGACATGACATCCTCTATTATAAAATTCATTTAGGCTATCCTCCTCTTGTCTGTGTAGTAGAGAGAATTACTCCTGTCTAGGCCACTCCGATTTAAGTCGAAAGCCATTAGAAAAACGCACGTAAATTATTAAATTGAGTGTTTTTTGCTCTTTAAAATGTCAGTGATTCACGGCCTAATTGGAGTGGAAGGATGCTTATGGTGTAGTAGTCAGTTGGTATAGGAAGGGTGAGGAGGAGGGTGAGAGGGGAGCTGTGGCAATCAGGATGTGTGTGTCAGTGTTAACAAGAGAGACAAATAGGACACAGAAAACAGAGGAGAGCGAGAGTGAGAGAGAGGCAGAGAAGCAGGTGCATCACTAATGGCTTTTTAAAAAGGTTACAGCGTAGAGCTCTTCTTTTCTAATGGGGCTCCGGCTGCGCTTGAGAAGCAATTTCCGGAAAAGATAATGTTGTTGAGAAAGTGCACGGAGTCCTCTGTTTGAGTGCGCATGAGTCAGTGTGGTTTGTGCGTGCCTTGTCATTAACAAGACTGACAAACGCAAAAAGCACCACAAAGAGGGGGCGGGGTGAGTGGCCAATTAGGAAAGAGAGAGAGGGAACAATTGGGTTAATAATAAAGTGCATTCACTTCACATTTTGCAAATACATTTCTTTTTGTTAACGTCTTTTAAACATATTTGAATCACTACAACATAATAATGAAAAGTATTAAGACTCCGAGTGCATTTTAAAAACGAATTGCACGGTCAATGCTGCCATCTTGCGTTCATTGTGGCACACTACCTCAGTTTGTATCACCACAAATGCATGTTTTATGTGACTGTCTGTGTTCCCAAACTAGACCTACATTTTACAAATACGATTACAATGACACATTTTTTATATCTATATTTTAAATACATTTATTTGATTACAGGGTCGTCTTTTTTATTGATGTATGCTCTGTAATCCCCACTGTGGGGCAGCACTTGCTCATGAGTTTCTTTCAGGCATTTATTGGTTGAGCTTGTCCTGTAATCTGTACATTTCAGTTTAAGGCTAGCATATTGGACAGATAATGTCAGATGTAACCCTTGCAGTAATGTTAAGACGCCTGTGATAAGAAAAAAGTTGCTCGCATTGGCATTTCACAGGACAATCTTTACAATATGGCAATACAAATGTATTGATGTTGATATCATGAGTTGCAGTGTCATGATAAAAGAAATAGTAAACATGATTTTTGCTTTGTGTTACATTCCTAACAGAAAGAAATCAACAGAAAAATGTTAATTGTCGTTTATTTTGCCAAGTAAATACAAAACAGATATTTAACCATGAAAATAACAATATTGGTAAACTGAAGATCATCTCTGAGTTGTAATGAACTCACTCTGCTATAACAGGCCCTGACTGGGATCAGAAGGCCTGCAGTCACACAATCACCAGTGTGTAATTATAGCAGCTACTTTTGAGTTTAACTAAGGAAACAGATTGGCAAATTAACAGTTACGCCGCCATACTGTGTACTCATCATTACAAACACGCAACTCTCCATAAGCGCACACAGTCAAACTCACACACAGACTCATAGTGAGAACTTCACATTGTCTTCATCTTATTATAAAACCTCTTAGCCTTGGGAAGAAAACTGCGGTTTCTTATACCCTGCTCTCCACTATGTGGCAATCCCCTTAAGGACCACAATATGACTCCTATAAAACCATCCAGGTATAGCTTTATGTATTTTAAGTACGAGACTCATTGTACTATGGATATATTATGTAAAGAAACCTATAAAATGTACACTATACACACAGCTCCAAGGTCCAACCTCTGCCTTAAACTGAAATAAAGATTTTGAGAGACCAGATACATCTATAGAAAAGGCATATTTTAAGTTACACTGCAAATGAGAAACTTCATTTGGATAAAAGTAAAAATGTTTAGTATATTATATAAAATGCATTCTAAACTGACAGGAAACTACACTTGGGACAGAAAGGTAAATGAACTGTGTTTACTTCACAGAGTGGACACAGACAAAGACGTCTATAATATCTGAGATTTAAGTTTGTAGATTAGTTGATGGAAATCTGGTGTATTTCACTTCCGCAAAGAATAAACCTGTGCCACAAAAACGTGGTATATCCAATAGGGGTGGGACAAAATCTCATGCCACAAGGTCTCACAGAATAAAATTGTCATAAGACTGTGCACATCTAGTGTGATATAACTTCCCCAAGTGTTAACATTTAGCTCGGACAGCAAAAAGGGTTGAGTGCTGGTGAGTTATATTTTGAGAAGCTGTCGATCCAAAAAGCAGTGCTACAATGAACAAAAATATAAACTAAAATAAATAAAAACTGTGAACTAACCAGCAACATTTTATTTACTATAATTTATGAAAATGTCAAAATTCACATCTGGTCTTCTTCTTGTGGACCCAATCTTTTGTCTTGTCTCATCTTGTGGAAAAATGTCTCTTGTCCCACCCCTAGTATCAACTCAAACGAATATTTGAACCATTTTACACAACAGCAAAAGATTCAATCCATATCTCAAAGGGATCCAGCTGTTTGCTGTACTCCACTGGTTCATCTGTGCTTTAATCTATCAAAGTGCTTTCCCTCTTTGAAAGAGTCTTTTGTTAGTTTTCAAGAAAAAAATAAAACAGCCCCAATATCTTCAGTGGTACCGGCTTTGATAATACAAGGGTCTGTCACACTGGATCGATGGTCCTGAGTTATAAAGTCTTTTGAAGATGAGCCACAAGTGATTAAGAACTCAATCAGCTCCGTCGAGATTTAATTCAGTGTTTTAACAAGTCGTCACCAGCCAGTCTTTGAACAGCTGAGTCTTAGTAGAAAAGGACTAGAAAGAAACACAGTATTGCTTCATTACTTCGGCTTGGATGAGCCTTCACCTGGTCATATAAAGTAAACTCGGCTCAGGGCGACGTGGTGTCTGTATCCTAAAGTGGCTCACAGTTGCCTCTTCAGTGTCGGGGTAAATTCTCACACCTGAGTGGACTTGACTCGTCTCAGAGGGTGTCGTCCTTCGGGGTGGGCGGGGCATGGAGGGGGAATCTCAATGGGCAGGTCTAGACTGCGCTGGTGAGGCAACGTCTTGAGGGAAGAAGAACGTCGGGAGGGGCGGGGCTTGGGGTTGGCTGAGGGTCATGTGATCTCAGAATACGATAACCCTGAAGCCTACAAAAGAGAGGCATGATCAGCCAAGAAACTGAACCTAATACTGTACTTTCAAACTGTTCAAAACCTATGGGGACTAAATGGACAACACAAGACAAATAACAACAAGCACATGATGAGGGCAAAAATAAACAGACAGTTTACCTAATGGTACAGTCTATGTAGTCTGTCCAGTTTTTCATATGGCATCCCTCCCCTTACCTGGAGGCCACTTAACTTTTCGAGTGGACTCTCCACGCGGGGCAGACTGAGGAGGGGTATCCCAGTTGGGGGCTCTGGCCGCTGTGGAGCTGGTGTGGCTTGTGACGCAGTCTGAGTCTGCTTAAAGTAGTTGATCACACATGACACCTGGTGGACAGAAGTGATACAACAATAAAGATCCTAGAATTAAAACAACATCATGGCTTTTGGTTTATTTAAATTACCAAAAACGCTGCAATGGCCCCTCCAGTTATGAATCCCGCCAGGACGTCATTCCAGTGATTTCTATGTTCAGTGACCCTCACGACCCCCACAAGAACAGCCAGTGACAGTAGCACCAAACACAGTGTAGGCTTGGACAGACGAGTTCCTTTGGTCCGAAATGCCAGGGTCACATACATCTAAAAACATAACCTTGTGTTAATAATGTAAAGAAAGTTAAAAAAGTATTGTTTTGTGCGCTCACTTACAACTGTGTAAATGGCCGAGTAGAAGCTGAGTGCAGCGTCTTTGGAGGGGAAGGACTTGCGTGCAGATGCCACTAGGTAAGGGTTGCCAGTGCACGCCCGCCGCTCACTGATATACTGCAGAGGAGACTGGCAACCCAGAGCTGTGTAATTGGGCCTACAAGTGGTAAGGAAGTGTGGCGTTTGATTTCCTGTCACCACCTGACCCGCATTTGCAAATATGGTGGTGGTGAAAAGGCCAAAGGAGTAGACACCTGGAACGAAAATGTTTTTTGTGTAAAAAACTATTTTGGCAAGTTAACTTTTAAAGCAACTAAGATCAATAGAAATCAAAGAAACAAATGAGAATAAGATTGAACTTAAGTGCCATTTTTAGATTCCTTCAACGTTTCTTTTTGGAATGCTTTATATTTGTGAGCAAAACATCTGGATTAAAAAAAACAAAACAATACCTAATCATTATTAACCTATCATTATTAGTTTTATAAAAAAAAAAAAAAAAAAAAAAATGTCTATTAAAGGAGCACTATGTAGTTTGCTGCAAAAAAAAAGCTTCAAAAACTAAGTGCCAAACCATAAAAGGCAAATTTATAACTAAAACAGATCCAATTTCATACTGCTACATGTCCCAGAGATCTATGCTCAAACAGAGCTTTGTGTCCGAATTTGCTGGTTTACTTAGTTTTGTCTATAGAGGTGTGATGTAGAGGACGATAGCTGACCTAGAAAACGCACTATCCGTCGAAGCAGAGGGTTGAAGTAACAGCAGTCGGCGGTCACTATGGTCTTCTCCTGAGCCCCATCGGATTTGACAAAGAAACTGGTCACCTCCCCGATCAGGATCTGTGAATATGGAAAAAGAATCTTAATTCATTCATTTTATGTGCTGTCTCCTAATGATATACGTTGATCAATGTCATTGAGTTCCTCCTTCAATTTTTTTTGCCCTTAAACTAATTTATCTGGCTGCATTAAATTCCCACATTAACACGCACCATCAAATCCTATCACTGTAAAACATGCTCTCAAGCTTTATAGCAGCTTCAACAGCCCTTTTCCATTAATTCCTCCACTAAGGTCAATATAACATCAAAGGGGATCGGCTACCATAAAATCATATAGCTAATAACATTTTCAAGAATAGTTCACAGTCAGTCAATTATATTTTTGTTAAAAAAAAATCTGAAATAACATCAGACAGTAACTGAGCACCTTTTGACAGTGATTTGACTAAACTCTACTTAGGACATCCATAAACAGCTTTGTACACAGTGTTTTGATCTGGGGCCCCATGCTGACATGAGTTACGAAAGATGTAGGTTACAAACTCATATAATATGTATGGCACACAGCACCAGCAGCAATGTGAAATATGAAGGCTGTCATGTACTCAGAGTGTGAAAGACAAGACCCACCGACAGAGAAGCAGTAGTACGGCATGGACTATAGCTGTAGGAGTGTGAAGGACTGACAGCAGGATAAAAATATAGTAATCAAGTCAAGTCAAGTTTATTTATAAAATTTAAAACAGCAACATTAGCCAAAATGCTGCAGAAAATGCAATAAGATAAAACATACAAGGCATGCGAAAACAAGCTAAAATAACACAATTCGATTCAATTTATTTACAATACAAATGTCGGTCAAAGTTGGGTTTTCAACAAAGACTTAAAACTATTCAGAGATCAGGCTGTTTTATTGTCTGGGAGCTGCTACAGCAATAGCCTTACAATTTAGCCATGAGGTCATGAGGTTTGCTGATCTCAATGCTCTACTTGGACAGATAGAAGCTCTGAGGGATAAGGAGGAGCCAGTCCATTCAAATGATTTATGTATTTATGTATTTATTTAAATCAACAAAATCTTAAAAATCAATCCTGTAGCTGAAAGGGAACCAGTGTAAAATGGCCAGCAGGAGAAATGCGCTAACAAGAGTAGTAATTGTATAGAGAAGTAATAATAATTTGATCTAGTTTATTTGATATTTGTGCCCAGAGGCAATCGATTCAAAGGTGATCATCAGTCATTAGGAAGGACTGTCATGGAAAAATAAATGTAAAAGATATTTGTTTTATTTTGCAGTGTCAAAGGTTGCGTATATGGGGTGGTGATATTGAAAAAATGAACATCTCAAACATGGACTAGACCAGTAATAAACCAAGTCTACATTCGAACAAAACTAGGCTTAAATCAGGAAAAGTGTGTACACTCGCTAAAAGGTAAATTGCAAATGTATTTATAAGTCACATTAATGAAGAGCCAGTAAAAATCGTTGCTGGTTGGATTTTGTTCTCTTCACAGCAGGGTTGTGTGTGACAGGTCTCGTCGTCATCTTGCACAAGCATAGAGTTGTTAGCTTGTTGCTGGAGGCACAATGACAGAGCTAGTGACTGTGAGATTAGACTTAGCTTTTTCATATTTCCACCTGTGGGCTGTTCTCTAAACATATTACCCACTCGCTATTATTAAAAGAAGAGAATCTCGGCCAGGAGCCCAAAGAAAAATGGTGCATGCTGGCAATTATATATTAATGTGTCATATTATGTTCAACAGGCAAGGCAGGGTGACATCTACTGACAGCAGCCTGCAGTGTAATGCTCCAAATGATTATTAGAGTATGTTGGTGGTAATGGCATTTAAAAGAAAGATATAAAATATGCACAGTACAGTACAGCACAAGATCCTGGTGCAAGATCTGGAAAGACTCCCCTGTAAAGTTGGTGAAAAGCAGTTTTAATTTTCAACAACTACTTTGAGACATGCGTAATTTTAAATATTCATAATCATCCTCCTTTAATAAACAGCTGTCAGTATAACTTATGTGTTTTTTAAGGAGGCATGTAGCAAACAACAATACACACAAAGGTCTGCATTATGATCCAGTGTTACTGAAACTAAAACCTCCAATATGAACCAGTGCACATTTTCCCCTCGATGACTGATGTCAAATCACAGTGCTGCATTTACATTTAAAGAAGGAAGAAAAGAATCCATCTTTTTCATGTTTTCCACTCTGGCACAAAGGAAGAGTTTCCTGAAATCCCCTTGAAAGCACCACCAGAGCAGTAAGAGCGTGATTTTTTTTTGAAAAAGTGATGAAAAAGTGATGAGCTCTGTAACAATCATCTCCTGCAACTGAGCAAATGACAGCATCAACTTGAAATGTGAAAGAATTGTGAATGATTAGCCATCTAATGTCTCTCAAGTGCGAGCCGCCATGTCTGTGAGCCTTGGCCCAGAACTTGAGTTGATTACAGTCAACTCATTGTTTGTCTGAATGTTGATTACTTCAGTGAGAGTCATACAAAGAGGCTCAAGTATAAAGAGGGTTACTTAATGTCGGGAAATGTCCCTTTTTTCCTCATTAAAGCTAATATTGTGAGTAGTTCTGACCTTATATGGGAATGTGCAAAGAAGAATTGCTGTTTTGATGATTTAGTCATGTTTTCAGTTAAATGTGTAACAGCTGTGAATGACATTAACACATCATATTGTAATGCAATTTTTTTTATTGAAATGTATAACAAGATATCAATATGAGTAATTGAACATATCATCTTCTGGGAACATTTCTCTAGATGTTAAACTTAAACTTGAGATGTAAGGAGAAGGGTACAGATAGTCACAGATGCATGGTAATTGTACTATCAACAACAGTGACAATAAAAGGTCCAAGTGGTTACAATTATGGTGGTAAAAGGCAGTTGTACTATTTACTGCATAAACTATAGTCATAGTAGTTGTTCAAACTTATGTTTGTTTGGTTCCGGTTCTGATGTGGACTGCATTTGGTCCTGTTTTAGTCCTTCTTTAGTCCTAATTTGAATTAATTTAAGTAGTTAAGTTTTTTCCCATTGTATCTTTAGCCTCTTATTTGTTTGTGTGTCCTATAGCAATGTATTCTAAACTGTGCTATATTAACTGTTGTGTTGATATTTCATTCTGCTGGAAGCTGAATAACCTCAACCTCTCAATAATTGTCTGGTATGGTAATTTGGACTCACACTCACACAAAACAATAGCACATTGTCAATACATCTTCTAAAATCACTGGTCAGCTCCTCCCACAGATGTATAACACAAAGAGCCTCAAGAATCACCTCCAACCCCTCCCATCCTTCACCTGATCGCCCTCATGCCCCCAGGGAGGTGTTACAGATCTCTGCCAGCCAAGTCTGTAAGATTCAAAAACAGTTTAATTCCCTCTTAACTTAAGGACTTAATCAAGTTCTGGACTGAATCTTGGCAGCTGGAGAGAGAGAGAGAGAGAGAGAGAGAGAGAGAGAGAGAGAGAGAGAGAGAGAGAGAGAGAGAGAGAGTTAAAAAGCTACAGTGTTAAGCTTTAAACCTAGATCTCCCACATGCGAGGTAGACGCTCAACCTATTAAGCTATACTTTCACACCTATTGTAGTGGTTCCAATGTTATTACTTCCCTGCTCAATCCAGATCCTCCACAAACATTTTACATTTGTACACACAAGGTTGAAAATTAGATTTGAATCTGAAATGGTCACCACAGACAGTAGACAAATGCACCAGAGCAGAGTCTGTGACTAAAGGCGGGTCAGAGCTGTAGATGAATCACAATCAGTCAGAAATATGACAGAAATATGTGAATCCCAATCCCTGTGCTCAGGTGTGCTTCTGCCTACGCACGAGGGAGGAACTTTACGGCTCTGATATAATAACAAAAAGCTCTGGAAGCTCTGGAGTTGGTCAAAACTTGAGGCTTTCACATATACACCCATTCAGTGCGCAGGGATCCAGCACACGCATATATTATAGAAAAGGTTTCAGGGGTTGTCATCCGGACGCTGTTTGAAGATTGAGATGTTTCGACTTCTATCCAAAAGTTATTGTCCATTTGTTATATTGTTAATAGCTAGTTACAGTGATCGTGTTTAGACTGCAGAAATGCTCAGAACTCAGAAGAGTCTGGGGATGATTTAAGGACTTAAAACAGCAGAAGATTCAAGGATAAAGAAAGGATTTTCTAATCAGCATTCCTCAAACTTGCATGACTGAAGCTAAATTGAGAGATCCTTTAATTGTCCCACAATGGGGAAATTCCAGAAGAAGCAGCCGTTTCCAGCGCTAACAAAACTCTCAGAAAAGAAAAACAAGAACAGTATAGCAAGCAAACATTAATACACAGTATACAACAGATATTGTGGATACGGTACACGTGGTCACGTGATGGAATTTTTTCAGTGGATAAAGGACAGGGTCACAAACAAGAAGATAGAGGGAAGAGCGCGGGCGGTGTGTGCAAATGTTATCTCATGTTTATGTTGCTGGGTCGGTCTGACTCGGGTTCTTCCAGCCACCTGCATTCTCAAGGTCCGGGATAAGGGGAAAACCAAGGGAGGGAGGGCAGAAAATACATTTTAATACATTTGTTGATCAGGAATTTATACAGATCAATAAACCAATCATTTCTGGTCTTTCCGAGTAGCGATTCGTTGTTTCATTGAGTTACTCCGTCTTTAACCGTCTCTCTCTAATTGTCCAACAGCTTTCTGCACCTCCGTGGTCCGAGAGAAGATGTTACGATTCAGATCCATGAGCTGTGCCAGTCCGTGGTCCAGTCTTTGCTCAAGTCTTAACACCCTTTCACTCAGTTCCACAAACTTTGTTTTGTTGTTGTCAGACAGGTTTTGGACGAATTCTCCTGTCTGATAAATATTCCGATAGACAAAGGCAATTCCAAGCCCCAATAGTAATGCAACTTCAGGTATGTTTTTGATGACGGAACATTGTCAGAACATGGTTAAAAGCTCAAAAAAGTCAGAGCATTATATGTTCCCTTTAATAAAGATTCTGATTCACAGTGCACGGCAGAGACTAAAGCGCTCCGTTTTGAGATCAAGAGGAAATATGAGGGACCAGAGAAACGTGTTGAAATCGAGCTGGAGGACAGATAAGAATTCAGAATTATATTGCGGTCAGATAACTGCAAATGTTTTGAGCTGGTTTATGGTTAATATCTCTTTATTGCTGGGCCTATCTACATGAAACAAAAACTGACACTAAGTCCATTGTCTTCTCTGTCAGTTTATGTAAACAAATGTAAAAACCACAGATAATAAAAGGCCCCTCCATCTGAAATTATGATTATAACCCTTGAATAAACGCTCATAACCAAAACGATACTCTTCTTAGTAAAGCTCTACATAGAAAATGCTCTTTGAAAATGATTTCTCACAGCAATTCTGTATTCCCTGTGTCCTGACGACTCCAAAGGTTACGAGTGTGAATAGAGAAGAAAGCTGAAGTGGTTGTGGGGGACTGACAGCAGAAGCTTGGCAGGCTGAGTTGGTTTTAATTGGCTTGTTCATTCCACTCCCGTTGTGACAAGGTGACAGCGACTTGTAACAGGTGATTTCTGCCGTTTTGTGTGAGTTGCCCCAAAGTATGTGTGAAAAAGCAGAGATGTGATGACAGAAAGTGACAATGATTGTTAAAAGGAGGTCAGAGAAGACCAAGCACAATATAATTATTATTGACAGAACAATTACAATTTAATGGTTCAAAAATTATGAAGGACAAAGTTAGGGATGGTCTGATACGGATTTTATGAGACAATACAGATATTTGATATGTGGTCTGCTGCTGTGGCTGATACAATATTTAAATTTTAAAGGTCCCATGTTATGCAAAATCGACTTTTAACTTTAACTTTTTCTTTTAATTCTGTTCTATATTCCTTCTATTAGTGTTACCCCCAAAGTGGTTATGCCTTTCATCAGAGCATTTTTAATTTTAATCGTTTGAAACGTTTTGGAGAGCCAACATCTGTTCCCTCCGTGCCACAAATGTGACGCAGTGCTGTGGTGACTCTCCTCTAGGAAGTGTTTCTGTTTCTGCTTAGATCTTATTATACTTCCATAGTCAGTACAAGCATGATTTACATCAGAAATGCACTTGTGTCTCCCATTGAAAGTTCTATTCAATATGTATGTAACAGAAAAATTTCTAAAAGTCTATTCAAGAGGCATGCTCCCTGGCAAGTACTATTATAACTATTATGTGCTGAATGCTGCACAATACAAAATGCTATCACAAATGTCCTTAGACTATGAAACAGAAAATATAGCAAAATACTTGACCTTTAAAATCCATAAAAATGTTAAGAGAATGTATAAAATCATTTGTTGCACATCTGTGTAAATATGCAGACATATTTTTACCTAACTGTTCTATTTCCATTTTCATTCATTGCTCTGTTCAAAAAAACGGATGTGCTAAGGACGACCTGGGAACGACAAACGGGCTCACAAAGACTAAGGAACCGTCAAAAAATATCTGCACCAAATATCGGGTAAACATTAAGAAAAATGTGTTTAAAAATAATTTGATTTTGGCTGATATCAACTACAACTACAACCACTATATTGCCCATCCCAAGAAAATATCTATTTTGTTTCCATCTGCCATCCGTTCGTTCATGTATGTGTCTTTATCGTTGAGAAATGGCTTTGTAACATTTTTAAACCCTACATACACTGAATTGTTTTAATCATTGAATGAAAACAGAATATGTGTGACCACTCAAATATACATGTCTCACTTGAAATACAACTTTGAGTGAACTAATGATAAAGGAACACAAGTGTAACATGATTAAAAACTCTTAAAACGTTTGTTACGATATGTCCCCAAAAAAGACCAAAAAATATATTCTCATAAATCCAAACAGTTAAGAATCAAATTAGACGATGAACTAAGACTGATTCAGACGCAGTATTACCTGGTGTTGCTTAGAAAAGCCCTTAACACATTCACTGTAATCCTGTTTAAATCACTTTGCGCAGTGTTGTATTATAGAGAATAAACAGTGAGAAACTGGCGATAAAGCCGTATGCCGGTTTTGACGTCGAAATATATAAAAAGCAACACAAGCTCAAGGGGGAGTGTGTAAATATAGTGTCTGAAGATGGTGTATGCTTATTCCCGCAAAAGTGACTAAGGAGGGTACGATTACCTCTGGCATCATACCAGATATATTTAAAGTGAGCTCAGAAGAGCATCTGCAAATTCAATATTTGCACTCAAGTCTCTTCTAATGATGCCGCATTAGCTCTAAAGAAGCCCTCTACACAAATATCGCATGACATCTGTTGACATGGCGGTGCTCCTCATCACGCACACAAACACTGAACATTCTCACAAGGATGCTGGTTACCATGACAATTTAGCTGCTTCACTCTCATCAGCATCACCCACTCATGCTCCATCCATCTCCTACTCTCTGTCTCATCCAGCCTTTATGCCTGGCTTCACTGTGGCCAAGCGGCTTTTCCCGGGTCTTTGTGGAGGAAGAAACTAGGTTACCACAATCACAAAGCTTGATTCTTTGCAGTTTGCTTTCTAGATATAAATCTAAAGGGCCCATCCGCTCTGCGATCATCACCTCTGTTTAGGTTCTGAAATTGTATATAAAGTGTGACCTGCTTTTTGTGCCTTTCAAAGTTATCTACTTATTTTATTCTCCAACCAACGTATCTGTTTATATGGAGGGTAAGTAGAACCTCCAAAATTCTCTGATTGATTTAAGTTATTGCAGTTTTCCTCATTGGTAATTAAACTAACAACAAGAAAAATAAGAAAAACTATGTATTAGGGGTATGCTGACATGGAGAAACAGTATAATTAACAGTAATATACAGTTTAATTTAAAAAGCACTCAACATGTCACTGGCTACATTGACACTGTCTGATTTCAGGAGTTGTCAAAGTATAGAAATGGTATGTAAACAGCATTATTGTGAATGATGAGTGCATCCAAACTACGCCAACACACCAATAATCAGATGTAACTTTGGTTCTCAGAATACTCCAGTTATCTGATTCATTCAACATTACAATCTTTTTGCTGATGTCGGTATATAATAAAATAAATATATGTCTTAATTTTGTTTCATCTGGATCAGGAAGCTTCATTTGCACCTCATGATCACAGCAACATGACTAAAAGAGTTAAATTCAGGAAAAGTTAGTACGAAAAGATAACATGTCTGGGTATTTTTTTAAAACAGTTTTCTAGGTTTGTACCTCTTCAAAGTTTATTAAGTTTTATCCTCTGCACCAGATACCAGAACAATAGTCTGAGTGACCGTCGCGTCTCACTTTTCCTGCCACTACCACTATGTGATTGACAGGTAGAGGATATAGCTGTGATTATGCTTTATTAGTCTTGGCCTCTTTTTGCCTACTGTTACAATGAAACACACTTTTACTGGATAAAATCTGTCTCTTGTGGTAGTTCAGTTCAGTTAGGCACAATCTTATATATGGTCAAAAAGCTTAGTCTTATAAAGTTGTCAAAAGTAATCCTAGTCCTGGGTCAATCATCTTTTATGTGGGTTTGGGAAAGGCACAAAGAACACTGTGTTAGGTCAAGATGTGTTAATACTTTATGTAACCGTTGAATGTCACTTTCCATCCTCATTGCCCGGAATGCTATATACAAATTATCAGATGTTTTTGCCAAATTGAACACAGTGCATTTTGTTTTGCATCGTTTTAATTGCCTGCTCCGGGCTATTTATGATAATTGTTTTGATGAATTATAGCGTAAAGGGAGAGACGTTTTTTGGTGCATTGTGGCAAAAAGCTCCAACTCAGTTCAGTGTTCTTTATGGATTGGAGGATAGGGATGGAGCAGAGTAAGATCTCCTTTTTTCTTCCCAATCCTCTTGTCCGTCATAAGGAACTCCATTATTCATGAAAGATTGTCCTGAGGCTTAACACTATGCAAACTTCTGCCCCATTTGCATGAACTGTCTGTTATTGGGACACTGTGTTCTTGTGCTGCGTGCAGTGATAAATAGGACTATTATAGATGGAAATTGTCTATAATAATGCAGTCTATGGTTTGGCTTGAATGGTGTGAATGTGCGTGAGAGTGGATTTCTTTCGACTTTTTTGTTGCAAATGACAGCCACGTTTATAGTATAACAAAAAAGGGCAAATTCTGAAGACATGGCAAAACATTTCTGAACAAAATATAAAGAAATCAGTGTAATACGGCACAGTGGGCTAACAATATAAAAGCTGGGTCTTTGTTTTATAATGATTCAATTGTGATGGTGACAATCAATCCCATGAAGTCAAGATTATTCGGTTGTTTGATAATTGTGATTATTCCAGTCACAATATAATCATAGGAACTAAAAACTACTAATTGGAACTATTTTAGAAGCAACATTAAGTAATTTCAATTCAATCTGTTCTCTTAAAAGTGTTGTATTTTTTGGGACAGTTTATCTCACCATAACATTACTTTTGCATTCAGAAAGTTTGATTTCATAAAGCTGGTCACGTAGTATTGGAAAATTACGGATTTAATTTTTTTATGTGTCAGTAAGAGTGAATAATCGTTATACTATGATGTTTCTTCTCACAATAACTGTAACAATAAAATTTGATATCTTGACATCCTTACATGCCGCTATAGCTGAGTCAGTCACAAAGCTGATAACATTAACATTAACAGTGTTTAGTAGCAAATGTATTTATAAAAATAAAATAATGGTTGGACTGATGGTGCATCATAGTGTTCTTGCATTGCCAATAATTCATAACCTTTGCATTGCATCAAAATAATTACTTAAATCAAGACTCAAACTGTATGACTTTGGGATTTAGAAATTCTCCTCCAACAAGCCACAAGCTCCTGTCTCGGCTTTACAACAACGATCGTGCAGCAGGATGGCCTATGGGCGTTATGATGCAGCCGTGAGATCATGATGGTTTGGACATTTTGCACAATACATCTCTTGCTCTGCACTATTTGCTGGGGCTGGCATCTTTGACCCCATTTTGTTGACTAGGAGCATGAAGATCATGTCAAATCATGCATTTCATGAAAGGGGACATACTAAACAAAATCTACTTTAATAAACTTGACTTGTTACAACGGCATCGTTAGTGTATTCGTCATTCCGGCATGTTTGAGTAATCCTGTCCTGTCCTGCAACTCGAGTGCTTTTCACCTACACCCTATTCCCGCCCACGTCCCTGTATATAGTTGAAATTTAAAATTTGAATTTAAAAAGTGTGATACATGTTGGGTTCTAAAATGTCATCTAGACACTTTTCAAAAATAAAATATGTCCCAATTAAATTCTACATTTTCTACCTTTACCTCACAACTACGTTTATCTGTATGGAAAAGAAAACAATTTCCTATGATGCAACAAAAATAAGCACATGATTTATGTAAGTTCAGCTAGTGTTCATGAACAGTAGGCAACATCTATACAGTTTACTTCACAGCTTTATGTATTATCTGCTCTCTAAGATTTAGTACAGCCAGAAAATATTTACTTATATAATCCCTCTTTAATTTAATTGGTTTCTTTTTGGCTTTGCCTGTTGGTGTTCTTGTCTAAACACTCACTGTTACTCATACCAAAATCACAGCTTGTACACTATTCAAACGCATATATTTAGCAGCATTAGGTCGACTCCTCCAGGGCAAAAGCAAGATTTAGCATTAGTTTCCTTATCCGCATAAATAAACAGTGAAAACAGCCACAGTCTAAATGTCACTTATTGCTTAAACAGATCCTCTTTGCAAATCTCCTGAGGCTGTGGCAGTGTAGTGTCTCCCCACAGTTCACACTGTGCTGCCTGCATCTTAAGCCCACAATTACCCTTTGATCCAGTGATTGGGCCCAGCGTAGCCTTGTGACTGATGAGTGGGCACTGGAACACAAACACTTCTAAGAGCTGATAACATACTCTGACTACGAAAACAGGGGACGGAAATCAATATGAAAATAAATATTTTTGGGTCCAGAATACATTACGGATTTGTTAACTGAGTGCAGCTTGATTCTTTTTCGTAGCATAACACGTTATTTTACTTCAGTCACAAAAGGGTAAATTAAAAAATATATATGTTTGTTTGTTTTTTTTCAGTGTAGGGAATTTAATGAGTCCCATACATTATTTTTGCACTTTTAGACTGACGTTTATGAGAAGACAGGTTTGTGCCACAGTGAGGAAATAATATCTTTCAAGAGCAAATAGACATACGTTTTAGGGCTAAATGAAGAAGTCTGTTATTAATTTTCAGGTTTGGGCAATATACATTACTGTTTCTAGTGTTGCTGTATGATTTTTTTGGTCTGTTGTAGTTATTGTTGTTATTCTGTAATATTAAATGTTAAAGGTGCACTGTGTTACTGCTTTCCCGGGAACGTTCTACAATATGACATTAAACTGGTCTAGCTTGCATTTTTCAATAACAGATGTTTGTATCGCCCAGTACTGTTGTGACCCGGGTTACCTCTCCACCTGCTTGTCTGCTACTTGAAATTGTAAAGTGTGAACTTTCTGAAGAAGCAAAAGATTTTATTAACCTCTTAAAGGCAATAAGGAAATAGAGAGTGTACATGAATAGTGATAAAGTCAAAATTGTGATACACATTTTTTGTCACATCGTATTCCTCTAGTTTAAACTGTTAAAAAGTACATGCAATTCAAAGAAATAATACCTCTATGGAGACAAAGTGATGGCAAACCATCCACTAGGAAAGTCACATAGTGATCAAAAACAATTTGTCCACAATGAATGGAATTTCCTTGTTCTTATTCTCATGTGACACAAGAAAATTAAGAAAATTATCTGGCAAACCTACTAGAACACAGCAAACTACCGTTCCCTACCAAGAAGATTTTTATCAGTAATACAATCATTTCTATTATACATTAAGATTTTAAACAAATAAAGGTTACAATATAGTGATTTCTTCCTAGAGAATATCTAAGTGGATTATTGATGAAATTACTTTTGCCATTTTGATTTAATAATGTCACTATCTTTCTGATAAAGCATCTTTTTGCATGTGTCTTTATGGTCAGCTAACAATTATGAAAATAAAATACGATTATTTTAATAGTCAACTCGTCATGATTATTCTGATTAATCGTTGCAGCCCCATAATTATGATTTCTCATACAAACTTGAAAATAACTACTCAGGCCATAATCACAACCACCACAGTGTCTACAATAAAGACACAGGGTGGTAATAAAGTAAAAGCCTATCTGACATACTGCAATGCTTCGAGAGGCGACTGGCTACAACTGTCTACATCAGTCAATTCTATTCTCGCACACTCTCCGCTCACACCTACAGCAGGTCGTCATCCACCCACTTTCACTGATGCTCTCAAACTTACAGCATCCACGCCAGGTACCACACAAGCCGTCTCACTCACAAATCACTTCCTGCCCCTCTGTATCCAACCACACTCAACAACGATTCTGCCATTTAATGTTTCTGATTGTTAGCTGAAAGACATGAGTCATCGCCACTGTTTATTTCATGTTCTGTTATATTCTGCTGAGAAAAAATTGCAGATAAAAATCCTTGAATTCAGCAACACAATCAGTTTGTTTTTGTAGTGTGGCTACTTGAATCATCACCTTCTGCAATAGGGGTCACAGATGGCTGGAATGTGTCCCAGTGTGGTGCAAAGGCAGGGCGCACCCTGGACAATGGCCAGAGTGAGTCACTCTCCCATTCATTCACAAGGGGCAATGTCTCCAATTCTTCAAATCCTACATCGGTGAATAGACACTGGAGTAACATAAGGACGATGAAGAGTCAGAACTGGAGCATATCAGGCTCAGCAGATTGACCAATATGGAATAAGGGACTTTCCCAAAAGCTATATGAAAAAATCAAATATGATTTATGATTACATGTTATAAATGTAATCATAAATGTGGTGAGCATGTGAATATACAGAGATTTTATGTTGCACAATGTGTCATATGTCATATTTTTGGAAGAATAATTGCTGAATCATACAAGTATAAGGTCCAAAACAAATATAAAATATAACTCTATTTAACTCCACTGATCCTAAACAATAAAATAGGTAAAAGTAAATAAGAGCAATTGTATTAAAAAAAAAGAAAAGAAAAGTAAAACCATTGAAATAATTAAAAAATACAAGAGGACCGCACAACTCACGTGAGGTTATAATAAATGTCGCACATAGTTCCTGACCCTGGAAAATTAAAGAACTTTAATGACTCCTTACAGCATTATTATGTAACTACTTATTTAGAATGTAACCATCTGTTATTCTGTTTAACCGTAGTGTTTGAGTACTTTGTAATACACTGTATGTACAATTTCAACTTAAAGGGGACATATTATGAATGATGTTCCTTCATCCTAGGCTTACTCAAAGTTTTATTTTGATGGATTCATAGCTTGAGAGCTCTAAACATTTGTTTTCACCTACCCCCCATCTCCGCCCCCATCCATGTACATAGTTGTGATTATTTGAAAAAGGAAGACACATTACACATTTGGTTAAAAATGTTCCAAAGCCGTCATTCAAAAATAAAAACACATAAATCAAAAGCCACTGCTTGTTACGATGAAATGCTTCTATGAAGAGGAGGAACTTTTCAGTTCTGCTGTTTTTTTTTTTCTGCAGGGATCAACGTCTACTACTATGCCATTTTAAATGAACATTGCATTTTACAATGAACAAAATGTAAAATGTAAAGTACTTATGTTGCAGTTAAATATTAAGTTTTAGGAAAAGAATCATAATATATCTCCTTTAAATGGTCAATTTTATCAATGTTATATTCATAAAAGATGGGACATACAGGCACCACTGACTTAAAGATCTTAAATAATTAGATTATTAGATTTTCATTATTTTATTTTTTGAACAGTGATTGCCATTTAAAACTATTTCCCATGGATGGGGCTGCTGGGCTGTGGGAATTGACAAAGAAAGAGGAAGCGTGTAAATAGGTTTGTAATACAGTCTGCGGAGCTGACACAAACCCATATAACCTCGAACTAGATTTATTATTCCACTAAACAATTTGAAATGTCAGACTTGGAACTCACACACTGAACAACAACGCGACAGGCATATATTTACAAGCTAAAGCCACAGAAAACAACTCTAGGTGGAAGAGAACGCAGATGCTCTGTTTTTTTAAAAACACACTTAGCACTTGAGGCAAAAGCACGGCCCACAGCTCCCACTTTATCGAGCTCCTCTTATGCCCACAGCCCACATGTTTTATAACTCAGGCAAAAACAAGAATGAGACAACAACCAATATGCATCTACTAAAACTCAGATCTTCAGAACAGATACTCCACTTGATGTTCTTGATCTACTGAGTCAACAAAATCATGTGTTCCAGCGTAATTCTGTACCAGTCCTAAGCCTGGATAACTGGAGTGAACTGCATCACCCAATTAAGGAACAGACAACAAGATGAAATGATCTAAAATTAATAAATCTATTTTTGAACACCTGATAGTAAATAATGATAATATTTGTAGCATTAGCAAAATAAATAAATAAAAATAGTGTCCACAACCAAACAAAATGTATATGGGACATTGTGGTACAAACTAAAGTAGTGTTGCAGAATTAGAAGAATTTTAATTGGAATTTATATTAATTGTCAATGATCAGCTCTTTTTAACTGAAAGGTAGTCAATTCTCTGTCAGTTAAAAGCATGTGGTTTGGAACTGAGTTCAGACTTTGTAGGAAGAAACTTATTTTCTGTTTAGTGTTAAATTGCAGTGATTATGCATTGTTTCTTTAGTAAAGTAATATTGTATACAGATGTATTACTTTTTGATAAAATGAAACAAAATAAAAGGGAAAATTGTAAAAATACAATAATAATACAATAATACTGTATGACTGTAGATTAATTTTGTGTCATATCTCCCAGCAAGGAATGAAAGAATGAATACATGTTTCAATATTAATAGTCTACACACAAGAAACAACAAAGTGTATAGCTACAAGTACAAGAACAGGTAGTACCTTTGAATATCAATGCTGTAGCCTATAGCTGCTAAAAATACTCACAGATTACAATGAAAATAACGTAACAAATGCAGTTGACTAGAAACGCACTCTATCTTGCTATCTGCGACGGCTGTTCTAACCGAGGACAAATATAGTGTCCGTCTCCATGGTTACGCCCCATCCACACAAACAGTGAGCAGCAAGACCACGAGGATGCACACCTACACATCCCTGACAATGTTCGATTCAATGCTCATCATGCGGGATACGCACAGGAAAATGAAGTCGTCCCAAATGCAATACAGGCCTCGAGTGTTGAGTGTGAAAGGTCGCCATATTATCGTGTTGTGATGTACTGGACACCTGTGGATGTGAAGTTTGAACTTACCGTCACAGTGGGTATCGCGGTAACCAAGGAGTAGACCAAGACCGGCGGCGCTTTGCTGTTGTCCTCCGGTCCGGGGTATGGCTTCGAGTAGGATTTGTCGAAACAGAAAAACCCCTGAACGTGCACCGGGAAAGTGTCCGTGTATTCAAAGTAGTACGCCAACAGTACGGTCCCTGCCATGATGACGAGCTGGAAATAAAACATATTGAGTCCAGCTTTAGAATCAGGGAAAAATGACAAAGGATATTCATAAAAATAAAGGAGCAAGTTCCATTCCCACGCAGCGAAAAAAAATGATGCTTGTGTAATGTGTAAAGTGAAGTGTGTGGAGAGAGGGAAGAGGATGAAGGGAAGTGAGCGAGGGAAGGAGGGAGGGGGAGGAGAGAAAGAGCTGAAAGATCGAATAAAGGGGCAAAGACGAGCCCTGTCTGTACGCAGAGTGGGAGGAAACAAACGGAGCAATCACAGAAAATAACAGTACGAGAGGAGAGGAGAGAGGAGGAAGGATGAGGGAGGGACCTGAAGCGCAGATGGGGTAAAAAGAACAGCGGATTTGGTTAGAGAAGTCTCAAAATAGAACCGGCCAATCAGATTTGAGGATTCATTCACAACAGATTAATCAGAGAACAAAATGTGACCTTCAGACTCAAAGTAAAATGAATGCATGAGAGGAAACAACAACATAGACATGCACACAAAAACACAGTTGGCACAGTTTACAGACAGATGCGGAATTATTCATTTCTACTCCACCAGGCTTCAGCCCAGAAAAGCAACACCTGCGCAATAAGAAGAAAGACATGGAGTGAGCCGATTGTGTTTTATAATTAGCGAGCAAATGCTTGTTCTGTGTATTTGGGGGGGATAATCGTCAATGAAACACATGAGGATCAACAATAGAAAGTAGGGCTGTCACTAACGCTTATCATAGTCGACTAATCAGTGATTTTTTTATTCTTTTTTCATCAGTTGAATAGTCAAACAATTACTTCAATTCTACATTGGGACTTTTTAAATATTTGTTAACTACATAGGGTTGAAATATGTGACTGAAGGGTTCTCAATAGACAATATTCAAAGTGACAAAGTGAATTGTGAATCTGAAAATCTGACTACTTTTTGACATTTTGATTTAATAATTCCACTGTGTTTGTTTAAAAAAAGATATTTTTGTTGCAGCCCTAATAGGAAGGAATTCATACATTTGGAGAGAGAAAACGTGCGTGTATTTTGTTCAAGACATTCAGTAGATGACCTTTAAGGACAGAAACAGAGGCACCTCTTCTGTAATAATCGTAGCTTCTAGTTTTGTTTTGTTTTTTGTGGATTAGTACTAGTAATAATTAAAGTTAGCAATCTAACATAAAAAATAAATAAATAAAAGTGTGTAGTATAAACAACTTGTAGAGACCAAGCTGGTTCACATAATAATTTAACATTTTGAAATTCACTCAATATCAACTATTAAGATCTGAGCACGTCTATGGAGTTTGACACAGTTTGTATCATAAAGTTTTGGGGATATATTTTTTTAATTTTCTTAATAGAGCTACACTGATCCATAACCACTATCAGTGATTTAAGGGTCAATGCTCCACAACACAGTTTTCTTTTAAACTAGAACTAGAGTAAAGTAAAGTCTACAGATAATGCCCAAGGTCACACTGTTGTATAAGGAAGGTCAAATGTTTTGAATGGATTATATGAAAGCACATTTGCTTATTTTTCCATCTGAAGTCGAGTCAGGCTACTGTCTATTTGTGAGAGCGCAATTTTAGCTAATTTTAGTGAATCATCTTCATTAACATTAAAAGTCATGTGAGTGCTTTACAGCCGGAGTTAAAGAGGTTTAATGGTGTCAGATTGCAGACACATCGTGAAAACAGCTCCTCCAGCATGTTCAGGAGCACCACTTGATCCAATGCAGGGACAAAAGCGGAGAAACTATACCACTTTAACATTGAAGAGTGACAATGATGGCAGGAGACACAGACAGTAGTAAACGCTGACCTAATTTAAACTCGCTCTACTGTCAGATCTGCTCTTTCCTTGCGCTCCCCTGACTCCATTAGCATGGATAATTCGCTATATGAATTGCAAAATTGAATAATTGATAGGCTCGTTCCCGTGGCAACTTGGCTCTTTAATGGAATGCATTTAAAACGTAATGAAGCACAATGTATTCTATGCCAAGATTCAAAGAAGTAATGAATAAACTTAAAGTTAAAAATGTAATGTAAATGTATAGAAAAAAGTTTGCGAAATTAAAGAATGGTCAAGTAACTAACAAAAACATTGTTTTTCTTCTTCTTCTTTTCATTTTATTTAGTTTTTCATTTAAATCATTACTCCATTACAGATGTGTTACTTCTCACTGTACACATTTTTGGAATATCAAGACTTAAGTAACACAAATTAAATGTACAAAGAATACAACATAATAACCCCATCCCCTACATGCATTCTCAACATTCAGCCATGAACAGTTAACATTCACAATCATACCCTTTCACCCACATACAAGATCACACACACACACTCACTTCGGGATCTTCACTGGTTTCAGTTGTTGTATATAGATGCATTTATACATGTACATATATAACTTATACCTGTGTATTTATACATATATATACCTACACACACAAGTGTGTACATGTATACACATACAGCTCTTCATATAATGGCAAATCCTTTCATAATTGTTGTAGCTGAGTCTTCTCCATTGTTTTTCTAAATACAAATATTAAAGGGTACACTAAGTTGCCTAACTTAAAGTCTATATGACAGGTTCGACGACACATTTCACTAAAACATAGTGAACATGATTATATTTTCTAAACATTTTGCCTAACTGTCCCCAGTTTGACAGTTTTCATAATGTTTATAATTGTACTTCCTGGTTGAACATGGGCATCAAATAGTACAGGACATAATTCCACAACTGTTCCGCAACCATTTTAAAAACAAAGACCAAAACCCATATGCATTACACAATAGTTATGATTTGACAAATAACAATACCTGATAATGCCTTTATTTTGTTGAATGATCGTTTAAACTGTTGGAAAAATGTGTATTTGTATGGCATGTCGCTTTTTGATGACATAGGTGGAGAGATTCAGCATAACTTCCTGTAATTTTAAAGTCTAAAGTTTTATTTTTCAAAATTTCTTCACAAACTTCACAGATGTAAAACTTTGCTAAATGTTTACCACTATCCCACCAACCTGTCAAATTTAGTATCATAATATCATGAGAAGCTGTCACATAGACTTTAACTCTGGTAGAAGGGTCCGCCACCTATTTGTTTCAATGGCGATGTTATTGCTTTGCTTATAATGTAATGAATCCATTTTTGTTTTCGTTGGGGAAAAAAACTGTGCCTCTCCACAGAGCTAACCTTAACTTTGCCTGGTGGCGTATTCTGCTTGTCTCCATGGAGATTGTTGAGTTTAAAACGCGACACTTACAATCGCACTTTTCTGTCTAGTGCTCAGTAATGCACAGTTCTGTAAATAGGCCAAGGATATCAAGCAGCCTCCATGTTTGTTTCCTTGCACATGAGCCTAGTATGTGGGCGTGTGCGTGTATCAGTTTAGTTTCTGTGGGCATGAGGGGAACTCTGACATTGGTTGAACAGTCCTCGCCATCATCCAAAGCTCTGCTCTGCTTGCTTTGCCGAGCTGTAGGCCTATACAGAAGGCTTGAGGGAGTGAGGGAGGTGTGGAAACAGTGGGCGGATAAAGCGAGGGAATTCTACCGACATGAACAACCACCATCAAAGTTTAAACCAACATTTGGAGACAAGCGCTGAGAAACAACTGTGCCTGTCATTTTGATTGTTGTTAACTTCAGCAACAGCATTAAAATGTGAATGTTGATTCATGTCCTCAATGTCAACATGAAAAACTTTGCCTGCAACTGTAATCCTGGAAAAAAGAGTTTGTGACAAGTGTATACTATTGTTGTCAAGATACAAAACTGCTTTTGCTACAACTTGCTACAAAGAAAAAAGGCTTGATACTCAATACTAATTTTTATACCACAGTGATACTTTAAATATATATATCAACAGAACACCCTTTTGATCACAAATAATAATAGTTTCTGTAATATTACCATGTGGTCTTATAGAAAAAACAAAATGCATTCTAAATTCTGGAAAGGCAAAAGCAAAACGGAACGTTTGATTTCAGTGAAAAAAATGCATTCCTATTTTTAATAGAAAAAATCAAATTGGTTTTGGTAAATGAAAACCACTCATGTGAGTACATTTGAGTGGTATCGGACCCTGGTGACATTTATAATTGCATTTTACATAATTTGTTTGTTTATTTAATAGGAGATTAAAATGCATACTTAGCATTTTTATATGATGGAAAAAATTATATATTTTTAGGTTTTACAGCAGAAATATTTGCTGAAGCCTCAATAATCATTTTCATTTTATACAGGTATATTACATACTTTATTAAAAAAAAACAAAAAAAAACAAAACTTTAAGGTTACAAAATTGAATTTTTCTTACCTTTTTAAGTCAACTGACATATACCCTGGAAATTAAAAATGGTTGCTTTTCTTTTTGATAAAGACTTTTGTTAGGGAAAACAAGTGTTGTCCCAACGAGTCCTAGAGTTGTAAGGAGAGGCAGGAGACTCTGGATGTCTGAGGCAGGAGAAGTTTATTTACCATCAGTCCGGACCCGGCCACTTGAATACTCAACACATTGTGCTAGTATTGGCTATTCAAGCCTGACTATGCTTCCACACACAGAGGTTTAAATAGTAGCAAAGAAGGTCAGCTTGGAGACAAGCTGGCCGAGATAAAATGAGAAGTGCATAGCACACTGCTTCTGGGAGACGAGTTGAACGTGGAAACTGATAATGTTAGAGAAGGACAAATTCTGTAACAGTGGGATGACGCCCGTCGTAGATAGAGCTAACCACTCAGAAATGTCAACAATGGTAGAAATGGAGGTGCCCTTGTTAAGACTATGCACGAGATAGAAAATTCTACAACTTTGACCATTGGCAATGAGATCAAATGTGTAATCTGTCAAATTTGTTTGCTTTCAGTCACCTCCAGTCCAGAATTCTGGACATTTTTAATCCTATAGATAACATACTAGTTCTGATCTGACTCAGATCATTCTAAAACTTTTCTAGAAAAGTCTAGTAAGACCAGATTTTTTTTTTTGTAAAATTAATATCTAATGATGATACTAATACTATCAATTAGTGTCTGGGTATTGACTCCTTTGAACAACCCTTCACTAACTACTACAATACACACACATTTATATAGCGTAATCTTTCTGGCATTTCCTCACAAGCTACTATCAGATTTCCTGCACTATCACCAAACACATTTTATCTAAATATTCATAAAGGTCAAATCTGCTTGAAGTTGATAGTTGCAAATTAGTAAAGAGCACATGTGGCATGGGTCACCTTGGACTATTCATTTGCATAGGAAATTGTTAGGAAAGTGGAGCGATCAGTTACAGCGGCTCCATCTGATGAGTTGGAGCTGTGCGGGGTCACACAGGGTCAAAAAGGTGGGCATCCTCCTGTCAGCTTTAGTGAGGCCTCACATGAAACATACCCACAGCAAAACAACAGCTGCTTAAAGAATGAAACCTGGGGCTGCATTATGTGTCCTTTTACATTTCACAAGACATGACATTCAGCACAGGGTAACTGGTCTCAAGTTACTCACAATAAAGACACAGTGCCAAAGCCTTTGATGCAAACATGGGATTTTTTTTTTATTTTGAAGTAAATGCTTAATTGACAAATTTGACAACCACATGGTAAAGGTGCACTTATTCTAAATATTACATATTACTATATTTGTAAGTATTACACAAAAACCACACTACCACCTAAAACACACTAACTCTACTCTATCTCTACTCGACTGTCATAATAAGCATTAACTTAAGTCATTTACCTAATCGGATAATTTAGAGATGACCTACTAAGCTAAAAAGGAGATCATGCCATGTAATTACTGCTTAATACTCAAATCTCTGAACTTCAAAGACGGCAGAAAGCAATAAATCAAAGAGACTAAAATGGACGCTGACGCGTGAGAAACAGAGTGAAATCTTAAGCTCTTTATGGAAATGAGCATGAATGGAAACTAAAACACACACAGTAGTTGTAATAATGTTGTGGTTATGTGTCTCCAAGGGCTTGAGTATTATAGTGGTCTTATGAGGGATAGTGCAATGTGAGCAGATGGCCCAAAAGTCAACTGACATGTTTACAGAGCTGGTGGTGAAAACTCCCTGTGGGGCCAATCATATTATGTCATTCTTTGTCTGCAGCTGATCTGTGCAGGTTGTGAATTGAAACTGATCAAGAAATAATAGATATAATAGCAAGTGGTAATGGTCAGAGTGATCAGTTTGTGACCGTCCCTAAATATTGAATTGCTTTGCTAACTAAGAGTAATGTACATGGTTCAAGGCCGTTGAGGAGATTTTATAAATTGCAAAAATGCAATGATTTCTTAAATTACAATAGGGTTAGTTCAGTTTCAGTTTAGTTGCAAATTTCGCTAATCATTATGATGCAATAGAGTGTTTTTTATTTTAGTTTATATTCCCCTACCCCTAATTACCCAATTACCGCTGTTATAGTAACTTTGCACATTCAGTATCATTACTGTATATATACCAATGCAGTTAAATTAAATTTAATAAATTAGAATATAATTAATGAATTCCTGTACAGAAAGTACATCTCTTTATTGTGTTTGACTGTATGACTTAAAATGTTAATTGCTTGCTTTGAAATAGCTCCAGTTGGAACAGAAACCCACAGTTTTAGCCATGCTCCCTTAAGAACAACTATGCTGAAGTATGGCAATGGCAGTATCCTCTGGTTCCTCCTTCTTTCCCTATCAATATTCAATCAGTACTTTAGTTCACCTGTAGTCTATTCGTTGCTGTTCACAAGTTGTCCTTTCTCCCTTTACTGTTTCAGGTTCCTGGCTGCTGCTGCTCCAGTGATGACTGCACTTTAGATGCCACAATCCTGACCTGTGGACCTGGACCTTCTTCTGCATATTTTGCATACTGTTTGAAGAGGTATATATTTAAGCAACTCTTTATCTCCTCGTTTAAACTGTCCTATAAATCAATCTTGCCTTGTGTGGTGCACAATTTTGTTTCAGTGTTTTCAATGTTGAGCAGAAAAATTGATTCTCAAAGTTAAACCATCTCTAAACAGTATGCAACGGAGTTAGTACTAAAATATACCCAAAAACTGAAGCCATGTTAATTATAGATAAAAATGTCCAAGTTCATATTGGATGGCTGTAAGGTTAAAAAAAAAAAATACTTGGGGTCTTCTGGTTTGAAGCCCTCAAATAAAACTGATAATGATGAAATCTACTATAATTTCATTCACACTAACAATACATTTTAAAATAATCTAGATTCATCAAAAGGACGTCAGAAGATCCACCACAAAATAAATAGCTTAGACTGCCTCCTGCTGTCACCACATAGAACTACAACTCAATAAAGCAAAAAACCAAATTAGATTACTCTTGAGTCTTGACAGAAAAGAACAGACAGTTAACAGAGAGTTGCTCTAATAACCTCCCGGGTACAACAAGAGGTGTAGAGAATCGGTCATAAGACAGTGATCTATTAGTGAATGAACTTGGGAATGAACAAATGGGAAATAAAATGATCAGATCTGTAGATATTAGTGACGAGGCTGAGACTAACTGAGGATATCTGAGGGAGGAAACAGGGTGAGATCAGGAGAGAAGGTGCATCAGACGAAGGAACAAGGTAAAAGAGAATGATCAAAGTCAGGATTCTTCTCACCCACACACGTCCCTCACTCACTCCTGCTGGCTCACACTGTCTGCGAACTGGGTGGATTTGATCACCATCTCATCTCTTTTTTTTTTTTCCAAATTAATATATGTATATTTCTCATTCACCCTGAGCCTACATGCTGCCTTCATGCCTCATTTACTTTCCCGTCGTTCATTCATTCTTGCAGTTTCTATATTTCCTCCTGGTACTAACATTTATTTCAGTCTTTTCACAAAGAGAGCACATTCTTTTCAATGGACTACTTTACTATACTGATACTGATAGTTTCAAGCATTGAACACTAAACACCAGCACTATAGCCTCCTTACCCTGTTGTGCAATTAGGGGTGACATTTTAAATCT